>PVJH01019509.1:0-42711 GCA_004026705.1 Nesogale talazaci
AATGAGTGTACACCTAGAAAACAGCTGCTAGATCATGGTCTAAACCTAGTCTGACTTTGTAGGTTTCCAAACTGTCTTCCAAAGCATCTGCAGTTTTATATCCACACCTGTGTTGAGTTCTTCTCGCCTTTCCATATCCTCACAGCCTTTGGTGTTGTCAGTTTTGGGGATTTTAGACCTTTAATAGGTCTATAGTGAGATCTTATTGTTAAATTTGCAATTTTCTAATGACTTGCTTGATTAATATCTGGTTATCTTCTGTAGTTAGTTTTCTGTGGAGATATTTTGCCAATTGTATCTACTATTGTTTAGTTTTATGGGTTTTTGTTTTATTTTAGATACACTTTCTTTATTAGATACATGTTTTGAAAATACTTCATTTAATCGTTGTGGCTTATCTTTTCATTCTCTTAACAAATTTTTCTACAAAGTAGAAGCTTTACATTTTCCTGAATCCAACTTCTCATTTTATCCTTTAATGAATTGTGTTTTTGGTGTTTCATGTAAAGAGCTATCACTCAAATTGTCACCTAGATTGCCTCATATTATTTTCTACAAGCTGTGAAATTTTGGGTCATCATATTCAGGTCTATGATCCATTTTCAGTTAACATGATAGGAGAAGCCTAGAGCAATTTAGGTCATACACAATTGATTCTTTCAGAAATAAGAAATCAACACTGATCCTTGAGAGTTCTGTGGTTTCTGAACACTGCAACCATGCATGTATGTACATTTTCCTGAAAGTACACACAGAGAGCCAATTTTAGGCAGAAGGCGATTGCACAAATTCATGCTGATTGTGCAGAATGATTAAAAGAGTTCCAGTTTTGGCAATAGCATCCAAGAGAAATTATATTTGCTTGAAATGCAATCACCCTAAAGGGAAACTCGGCAGATTTTCCTAAATAATATGATAGCCATTTATATAACTAACCTATTATAAAATGCCAGAAGCTAGGCACTATGCCATAATTCAAGCTAAGATAAGAATATAGATGAGGGGGAACGATAGACTCACTGAGTGCCTTGATAGGGCAAACTTCTGAAGCTGGAGAGGCATCCCCTCACCTTGCCAGCACTCGCTCCCTATAAATATGCCGTCTCCAGTTGCACAGTCAGCATCTGAGTGTACCTAATGCATCCCTTCTTTAATATGGACATGATTGTCAGTAGCATTTGTGTCTGTTTCTTTTTTTTTAACTTGAAGATCATACATATATCATACCACACCATAGTTCAGTCACATCAAGCAGTATTGTACAATTATTACCCATTTCGACTGACACACATTCCTTTTCCTCCTGGACTCCTTGACATAGGCTCTCTTTTACTCCCATCCCACCACTGCAATGCCCCAGACATTCTTATTCTACGTGCTGTCCCTTTAGTTTCATCAGTCTTGGGGTTTATATTCTGTAAAAACAGAGAAACATCCAATACAAATTCAAGACATAAAAAATCTGAGATAAACTCCAATCTGAGTTTATCATATCAGAAAACAAAACCAAAAGAATTCTCAAGGGCTGAGCCCTGGTGGCATAGTGGTTGAGTGTGGGACTGCGGCCCACTGGTTTAGCGACTCAAATCCAGCAACAGCTCTCCAGGAGCAAGGCTAGGCCTCCCACTCCTACCAAAGGGCATTGATGCCACAAAAAAAAGTTAAAAAAAAGAATGCTGAAAGCCAAATAAGGACTAACAAACATCAGAGAGGAGGGTGGGTCAGCTGGCAATATTTTAACCTTTCAAATCAGGATTATTCTCATGATCTTCTATAGCCATCTATCCAATACATTCTATCTAGTAACACTTTCTTCCCAACCCTCTATTATTGAGAGTGGGAAACAACTGGAGATTGATTTCCTATGTAGCTCCCACAAATGTATCTTGGGCCCCCATTGTCATCCAATAGTCTTCTGCAAAGCAGATTCTCACAATTTAGGCCCTGATACAATTTCCTCTTTCAGCTATGGATTACATGGATTTTGTGACTGATTAAGGTGTTCTTCTTCCATGAAGACTTGCTTGACATCTCACCAAGATGACTAG
Source organism: Nesogale talazaci (assembly GCA_004026705.1). NCBI lineage: Eukaryota > Metazoa > Chordata > Mammalia > Afrosoricida > Tenrecidae > Nesogale > Nesogale talazaci. Next base: position 2,049 of record PVJH01019509.1, read on the forward strand.
TTTTTTTGAGATAAGCTTTTAAGAGCACAGACACTGTGTTATCTGATAGCCGGGCACCATCTAATTTCTTCACCACATTTCCTCAGGCTCAGTACCAAGCAGGATCATAATATAAGAGCTAATTCTTCTTAAATTGGAGCTAGGAGGCACTGCGAGCCAGAAACCTCTTCCTGGAGCTATGTTTTTGTTTGTATGTTTTATCTGCCTTTTGAAGTTATTGTTTTTGTTAGCCTAAAAATTATCAACAAAATTCAAACATTATGTAAAATATGATGAAAAAATTTAGATCACTCAAGATATCACCATCCAGAGTCATTGCTAACACATTGAATATCCCCTTAGATCTTCATTTTTATACCAGGCTGTTCTCTCAATATCGCAAATTTAGGATCACATTCCATTTGACTACATAAACACACATATTAGCCACCATATGCTTTAATATCTTACAAGGTTTATCTCCCCCACACAATGCCATTGAATTGATTCAAACTCATAAAGACCCTACAGGATGGGGGTACTTCTCCCCATCCTCATCCCCACTCATTTTGGGCAATGCAATTTTTGCCTGTTTCTTTTCTTTTTCTCTATCAGTCAGTCAGGGAATTTAAAACAATTTCTCAAAATTTGGTCATTAAATTGAAATCCTAAATGACATTTTTTCTCTCCAGTCCCAATATTTCCTACTCTGTACATGTGTTGGGATTACAGAGCAACACCCGTTACTATGGACATGAAGCTTTCCTTCTACTGTCAAATGTAAGTCAATGCCATATGTGATCTTTCTAAATGCTTCAGTGCCATTGTTAAGAAAGCAGATATGCATGTATATAAGAAATAGCACTGCACTTCATCTTTTGCTTTTTAAAAATGATCAGTTTAAAACAAACATATGCAGAAGAGAATCATTGTTTATGGTTATCATTGTCTATTATTCCCCTTATGCCATTTGTCCTCTATTAGAAATATTCAATTATTGTAGGAAAAAATACCATTTTAATGAATTTAATATGAAAAGAAAATTATATTACTGTTCATCAGACATTATGCTAGAGTCTTTAATACACTCATGACTCTTTTCTTCCTACATTTCAAATGAACTCTTTTCAACCCTGTTAATGACTACATGAGTGAATAATTACACATCCAAATGTCTTATTTCATTAATTAATTTCATTTTCCTGGACCTATTACAAACTTGCTATCACTATTATAAAAGTAATTTCCTTGGAATGCTTCCAATTTTATTATCTTGATTTTATGGTTCCACAGAATAATCGTTAGTCAATGGATCTTATGTTGATTTCTGATACCTATTCAGACAAGAAAAGGGTCAGAAGACTCAATGAAAACAAAGTGCTAAACTGGAGACATGTTTTTGGGCTGGTTTCATATCTTAATACCTACTGACCTCAGAATTTCTTCCAGGGTTCAGTTCTTGCTTCTGTGTAATGAGGTGGCCACTACCAGAGTGGCATATTCCTTGCCAGTTTTCTCTGAATTTCAATTAAAGAAGGGAATGCAAAAGTTCTCTTTAGCACTTATAAATGTAGGACTAAGTAGTGTTAAGTACCAGTACATGGTCTTTTGTGTCCAACAGGAAGGCATGAAATGTCTGTTAATATCTAATCACCCACTTTTAATCTAGTAAAATTATGTAATGCACTCAAACTTGACCCTACTCAGCTGAAAATTAACTGGATATTCTTTGTCATCAAGTCAATGTCGGCCCACAACACCCTGTAGGTCAGGGTAGACCTGGCCATAATATTCTCCAAGACTGTAGTCTTGGAGTGGAGTGGACTGGAGTGGAAAGCCCTGCTGTTCGCTCACAGAGCTGCTTGGTGGTTTTAAAGTGTTGACTTTGCAGTTAGCAGCCAGACAAATAAAATTGCTTCCCCTTGGTATCTTGGTTTCTAAACCTCTTCCTAGTTTATTTATGGTGCTGGTTCAGAAAAGTTCATTGGATGGATTGTATCAGTCCTTGTTTACTAAATATAGCATTTCAGTGTATTTTCAGCTATTGTTCTTGGGTTTCTTCAAGTGGGTTCTAAACCATAGTAACCTCATGCAACACAACAAAGCCCTGCCCTCGTCTTTGCCATCCTCACAATTGCCGCCCTGCTTGGGTACATCGCATCAGCCACAGCACTGTCCTTGAGGCAACCGAAAAGCCCATGGCTTGGGGTCAGGAGCACCTTATTCCTCCAAGTAACACACTGGCTTTTCAATATGCTAACGAGGCCTGTGCAGTGGATTGCCCTAATACAAACCACATCCTGAGCTCTTGACTTCTGCTTCCATGAGTCTTGCTTTTAATGCTGACATTTTATTTTGTGTAAAAGAGGGAAATTTTAGTGATTTTCATCATGTACACAAAGTTATCATTTTAATTCTCTTCACATCCATGCTGAAAATTTGTAATTTGGTAAAAAGGAAAGGAACAAAAATTTCTCTGAAGGAATTTTTCACCCCATTATATACATTTTATGAGTAAGTTTCAAATGTTTTCTCAGTGATCACAAGTTGCCAAGAAAATAAAAGATTAATTTTGTACAGATATTGATCTCTATACAGACATACAGACATGTTGTAGAAACCATATGCAATTTACTTGATCTCTGTCCTCAAGAGAATCGCACAGGCACAGCTCCTTCTCTTTTATATAAAGACTGTGACTTGATTTAAAATATGAAAATCAAAGGGAGAAACCAGTTAAATTACAGTATTTAAAAAAAAATCCTTCCCAATACTAAATGGTTATTATCAAATATATAGCACCATAATATAAATATTTATGGGAGAAGGCAAAATTAATAATAATAATGATGATGATAATGATAATAAAACCACTGAAATAAATAAAAACTACTGAAAATAATAAAAACACTGAAAACCGGTGTTAGTATATGTTGAATAAGATGTTGATAACAGCTTTAGCTTTTCTCATAACACCAAGGAAAAGGTTAAATAATTGAAATTACCAAAAGTCTCCAAATAATTCTAACAAGAAAAAAAAAATAACAACAGCCCCCAGGTCAGCAGTACAATTTGAACTGTGAGAGAGGACTAGGGGACTGAGTTCGGTGACGTGAAGTATGGCTGACACATCAGTTTCCTCTGTATTAACTGCAGGAGCAGTTAGCACCTGAATCCCTGAAAAAGGCTCCATGAGTCTTGACTGTAGATCCATGCAAGGTAAACTCCTTATCATTGTCACAGTTTTCTCCATTGATCATGGTGTTACCTACTGATAAAGTTGCAAGGATTTTGATATTATATACCTTGAGTAATAATCCATCCTGAAGGCTGCCATCCTTGATCTTCATCAGAAAGGGCTTCAGGTCCCCCTCACTTTATGTAAGCAAAGTTGTGTTACATGCAAATGAAGGTTTTAATAAGACTTCCTTCAATCCTGATTCCACATTCTTCACCAGATTAGTCAACTACTCTGATTTATTTATGTATCTATTTACAGAGGGAATAAATATGATGAGAGGATATGACCTTGACAGATACCTTTCTTGATTTTAAACCATGCAGTGTCCTCCAGTTCCAATTGCACAATTGCCTTTTGATCCATGTCCAAGTTCCTCATCAGTTCAATGAAGTGTTCTGAAATCCCCATTCTTCTCTAGGTCATCCATAGTCTGTTAAGATCCACACTGTCTAATGCCTTCACATAGTGACTCTTTCTGGTTGTCTCTGAATATTTCAATCACAATCCATCTCATATCAATGATATCCTTGTTTCAAGTCCTTTTCTGAATGAAACCTGAACTTTGGGATGCTCTCTGCCGAAATACTGCTGCAAGCATTGTTGGATGCACCTAAGTAAAATTTGTCTGCCATGAGATGTATGTGATATTGTTCTAGACTATGTGCATTCTGTTGGATCACCTTTCTTTGCAATGGGTACAACAAATAGGGATCACTTCCAGCCTGCTGGTCAAGTAGTTACCTTCCAAATTTCCTGGCATAAACAAGTATGTTTCATCCATTTGTTGAAACACATCATTTGGTATTCCATCAATTCCTGGAGTCTTGGTTTCAGATAATGCTGTCATTGCAAGTTTGTCTTCTTCTTGCTGGACCCTTGGTTCTTGCTCCTTTGCTATCTCCTCTCTAGGATGTTTCACGTCTGCTACTCAGAGCTTGAATTATTCTTGAGATCATTCAATTGGAGCTATGCTCGCGTGTTCTTCCCTTTTGGTTTTCTAATGAAAGGTCTTCTCACATTTCATTATAATACTTGGCTTTGTCTTCTTGATTTGCTCTTTGGGATTTTCTATTCCGTTCTTTGACTTCATGCTTTCTTCCAATTGTTTTAGCTACTCTACAATTAAGATCAGAGTTTGCAGTATCTTCTAACATCCACTTTGAGCTTTTCTTTTCTTCTTGTCTTTTTGATGGACTTTTGCTTTCTTCCTGAATGATGTTGTTGGTGTCTTCCCACAACAAGTCGTGTCTCCTGTAATTATTGTTCAATGCATCAAACCTGTTCTTGAGATGTTCTTTAAATTCAGGTGGGATAAACCCAAGGTCATTTTGGGGCTCTTGTGAGTTTGTTTGAATTTTCTTCATATTTTTTCCTGAGATTGCAAATGAGCAATTGATGGTCACTTCCACAGTCTATCCTTGGTCTGATTTTACCTATTGATATTGAGGTTTTCCATCATGACTAGTCATGACATAGTTAATTTGATTTCTGTGTATTGCAACTGGGGAAGTCCTTGTGTAGATTCACCTTTTCAGCGGCTGAAAAATGACATATTCTATCAACAAGTCATTGGTCTTGCAAAAATTGCATTATGCAACTTCCAACTTTGCTTCTACAATCAAGTACATATTTTCAAAATACTGTTCCTTCTTGTTTCCAAAATTTGCATTCCAATCATCAAAAATTTCCAAAACATCTTGATTGCATCTTTGACCAATTGACAACCAAAGTCATTGATGGACTTTTTCCATTTCTTTTTCACTACCTTTTCGGGTTGATTTATACATTTGAATATGTTGTATTGGTTTGATTTCCTTGGAGGGAGAGCTTTTTTAAGCTATACTAGGTCCTGAATTTATTACCATAATCTTAAGTATAAGAATTCAGACCCAATGATTATAGGATAAGGCACAAATGTAAGAAATATTTGAAAATAAATTAGATATTAAGGGAACAGTATTTGGAAAATATGGGCTTCCATATTTTCCAAGGGAAGCTATATATGGATCCACAGTGGCTTGTTGGTTATGCATTGAGAGGTCAGTCACAAGGCCAGTGGTTTAAACCAACTAGTCACTGCAGTTTTTAAAATCTTTAAGGGTTTCAAAACCTAAAATTATTGTCAGTCCTATAAAGCCACTATGATTTAGAATCTATTAGATGGCCACAGGTTTCTCTTCTTTGGTAAGGGAGAATTTGCACTACATACAGAGACAAAAAAGTTGGATATGGCCTAGACAGAGCCCAGCTTGAGAATAGTGAAAAATAAAAAATGATTTAGAGTGCTGAAGATGCAAGACATCATAGCAGTTTTCATAAATATTTTGAAGATTTGTATTTTTTTCCTTAAAATTGTGCAGGAAACATTTCTGAAACACATTTTGATAACTAGAAATTAATGGATAATTCGTGTAAAATGGTAGAGAGGTGAGCTTAACTTGAAGGTCCTTTATAAGAACAAAAATCAAACTATAAATACTTTATATTTTCTGTGCACAGGTGAAGTTGTGACATCTTATATTGAGACTGGAACATTTTGATTTTAAAGGCATTTCAGTTATGACAGACCGCTTTCGGGTTTCAGGACATTTAATTCTCAATTTATTGTCCCAACTCATCCCCAGTATGTTGATCATAGCTCACAGAGTGGACAGAGTGGAATGGGACAGAGTGGAATGTCTCTGATGAGTTTGGGGGACTATAAATCTTTATGTGAGTAGACTGTCTCATTTTTCTCTTGCTGAGTGGCTGCTCACCTCAAATACTGACCTTTTGGCTAGATGTCAAACTCATAACCCACTACTGCATCAAGATTCTTGCCTTACTGTTTAATAATGCTTCCTTTTGGCTTCCTTTTAAGATAATTATTTAAATTTCCCTGAATATTCATTTCTTAATAGAAGTGAAGTGATATATGGGGAATATTCCATGTTCATGTAATTTGCACTGTTCAAATAGATATTTATATCAAAAGACACCAAGTGAGGTAGAACTTGCCCTAAAAATTCAGTAAAATATAAACTAAATAAAGCCAGCAGGCACTGCCTCTATTTTAGACTTGCTAACACTACATTAAAGCATCCTGATATTTATATGGAGGAACAGAGTGAGGAGTGATATATGCCATATGTCCTATATCTCAAAAGATAGAGTTGAAAGAGATAATTCACATCATATTTTGAATTAGCAGATCATATATACCCAGAAACAAGTCTAACACCCAAAGTATTAAAAGGTGTATTAGCCAGTGTAATAGGAGTCACCTTATTGACTTTTGCCAGAAATAGGAAATGATACAAATCTCGGTGATTGTAAACATCATTGAATGTAAACTGTGCACACAATGAAATCAAAATTATTTCATTTCATTATCTTGATCATGCAAAAGTATCAAAAACACTGAAAGAAGAAACACTACTTTGGCATTGTTATCAAGAAAACAATTTACATAAGGTAAAGAGAAATTGTTCTCATTAAACCATCAAATAAAATGAACTTGGAATGTAGACAAATACATACAAAGGGAAAAAAGACAGACAAACCTCCAAAAATAGTGTATTGTACAATACACTATTATGTTACCTCCTTGTATAATTATTCTATTTTCAAACCAAGTAAACTCATTGATTGATCACTATGAATGGCTACTTTGACCAGGTACGGAACATCTAATGATAAGCTCAGAAGTCATCTTTGAAATCTGTGTCATAAAGCATAAATTGCTCTGTCCCGCAATGTGCTATCTGAAGTTACCTATTTTAATTAAGCACTGAAAAGCTAAATAATTTATAAAATGAGCCTCAAATTCTATTTTCCTTCATAGGATCCACCCATCTTCTGGTTATAAAATGATGCTCTTTTCAAGAAATATTATACCAGATGGAGAAAGTAGTAGACAAATTTTCTCATATAAATATCCATGAGCATTTGTCATGATGACTACAGTACATGATAAAAAAAATCACATATTTTTCTCTCAAAGATATTTATATTATTGACACAGACCTATAATGAGCATGGAAGCCCTGGTTGTATAGTTACACATTGGACTAGTAACTGCAAGTTCAGCAATTTGAAAGCACCAGCTATTCCAAACTTTCTACTCCCATGCAGTTATGTTCAAATTTAACATCTTATCACTTGACTTTCCATGTCCAAAACATGATCCATTTTCATGTTTTCTATTTTCTAATATTTTATATTTATTGAGTTTTAATAATGCATTTTACTTTGCTATTCTTTTTAGTTTTGGTTTTTTTTTTTTTTGTGAATCTTTTTCTTTATAAGAAACCCAAGATCGGCAAATCTATACAGACATCAACTAGATTAGTGGTTCTTTGGATGTATGGCAGGAAAGGTTGGGGGAAAGGGGGAGCCAATAAATATGATTACAAGACTGAAGAAAATGTTCTGAACCTGATTGTGGTGATGATTATACAAATTTTTGATGTTCGTGAACTATTGAATTGTATGGTATATGAATTACATGCCAACAAAACTGTTAGGGGAAAAATTATAGTTACAGTCTCAGAAACACATGGAGGCCATTCTCCCCTGACCCATATGGTGGCTAAGACTTGGACTTGACTGTATGGCAGAAAGGAAAGGAAAGTAATCATCATGACATAATAATTGGTTTTCTTTTTACTTAAGTGCTTCTCTTTTTCTTTCATTGTAAATAGATGATTTTACCAAAAAGGCAAAAAGTATAAGGAAACTGACAGAAAGAGGCAGGATGTACTATGTAGACTTTTAGATGTTGCTCTCTTTTCTACTCAGCAAGTGCTAGGTTCTTTGTCTCTGAAGCAGCAATTCTGAAGTGATCTGACAGTATTAAAGTACAAAGACAATTTAAAATAAGCACATATCACTGCATTCTTCCTTTTGACAAGCATGTAGAAAGAAGCTGAAAGGAAGGCTGATTTTCACACCCAAGCTGGAGCAAAGAGAATATGCTTACTGCCAGTGCTTCTAAGGGAATATGTGGTGTGCTGAGATGAAACAGAAATTCATATGATCATTTTTGGAGATCACACCCTACCCTCACCCCCAGCCCTAACTCTTTTGAATTTTTGAAACCAAGGGTGCATTGGGAATAGGCCATTATCACTGGCTCTTTTCAAATCAGGTATTTCTTCACAGACAGCGAGGACATTGCTATAGCAAAAATTCCTGGGGATTCACGTCCTCTCTTAGTGAGTGTTCATTCACATAAGTATGTAGTCAACGCCTGCCAAGTGTGGGCATCAGTGCTGCCTGAAACTGTGACCGCTAACGGTCTCATTCGCCAGGTTCTAGGCCCAGACCTACATGGTTTTAGACATGCTCCTTGGAAGCCTTTAGAAAGTATCTGTATTACAATAAAAAACTATTAGCAAAATTTCAAATATTCTGTAAAATGCGATGAAAAATCTAAATGGATACAATGTTATTATCTAGAATAATTGCTAACACGCTGAATATATCCTTAGTTTTTTTGTGTTATTATTATTTCATGTGCTATCAAGTTTAGAACATTTTCCCATATGAACACATACACATGTATACCACTATGTATTGCCCAGCATGGGATTAGTTTGGGGACCTTTGAAAGGGAGCTAGTATAGTCCATTACTTCCATATCACAGTATCTTCTAGTGTTTCCCTCCAAGGCCAAAGCAAGCCTCAGAGGCCTAAAGCAGAAAGAAACTGCCAGCAGCAGTAGAGGGAGAGTTGCTGGCTAACCTCGAATAAATAAGTTCTTATATGGCTTCCAACAGATTGTCTTGTTAACAGCTGAAGATAATGATATTCATTATTTTCATACTTTTATTTATTAATATATTGGATTTTGAATTGGGTGATTACAAAACTCGGTAAGCAGAAATCAGTGTTGAAACAAATCAAGATTCACTAGCAGTGTCCACTGGGACAAGGCAGGGGTATTAATCATTTCAAAATGTGCCTTTACCCATAAAGAAATGTATACAATCTATTCTTTGATGATGATTGTGAAAATGCTTCTCATTTTAAAATACTTAAAAGAAAGGGATGAGGAAACATTCCCACTTTCAACCTTGTTAAAAGGCCATCCTGTCAGTTTCTAAATCAGCAGTAAGTTTTAACTTACACTTCTTTTCAGATGACACCTCATGGATGAAATACTGATATCAATCATCATATGAACATTTAAAAACAAATATATGTCTATGTAAGAAGCAAATGTGTTTATCACACAGTACTTTGCTATTAATCATCTATTAAGTTCTATGCCAACACCCAGGGTTTTCATGCTTGAATGCAGTATCATATACACTATATTTAATGGCTTAATTATCACTGAAACCTCAGATTAAACACAAATAAGGTGAATGAAATTCTGTACTAATATGACCTACTGGTAACATCAGTGAGAGGAATAGGGGAGATATACACAAGACACTAAATTCAAAAGCATTTCTACAAAAATCACAAAAAAAACTTTTATTAAACAAAAGTTTCAAAATATGAAGCGTTTGCTTTTAATAATATCCTCGCTCTAAGCTCATGAACTTCTGAAGATAGTTTCCACCTTTGTAGCCCTGGTGGAGCAGTGGGTTACATACTGGGCTGCTCACAGCAAGGTCAGCAGTTGTGATACACCAACCTCTCTAAGGAAGAAGCAGGAGACTTTCTGCTCCAGGAAAAATACACACCCTCAGAAACCCGCAGAGACAGTTCTGCTTGGTTCTATAGAGTCGCATTGCCACAATAGCAGTAAGGTTGAAACACCTCCCAAAGAATTCTGTCCTCCTCAACTTCCATCAGTCTAAACATTCTGGAGAGGCTTAACTTTTTAAATTATTTTATTGGAGCTCGGACAGCTCTTATCACAATCCATACATACATCCACTGTGTCAAGCACCTTTGTACATTTGTTGCCATCATCATATTCAAGACATTTTCTTTCTTCTTGAACACTTGATATTGGCTCTTTCCCCACTTCCCTCTGCCATACTCCCTCCCCCATGAACTATTGATAATTTATATATTATTGCTCCTTTTTTTCATGTATTACTATGACCAATGTTTACCTTCACCCATTTTTCTGTTATCCGTCTCTCTGGGAGGGGGTTATATGCAGATCATTGTAATTTGGTCCCCCTTTTCTTCCCACTTTCCCCTTCCCCTCAAGGTATCACTAGGAATCTGGGCAATTGGACTACATAAAGAGAATGTAGCATCAGACTTGAGAAAGGCTTATAACAGCTTATCTTGGATTACATTTCAATGAACTACAAAGAAAAAAATTCCTCACCACAGAATTAACAAGTAAGATCGTGATAAAAGGAAAAAAAGTTTGAAGCTGTTTTAAGTATTCTCTTGCTTCTGCTAGCAATCAGTCTCAAAGAAGTAGCAGTCAAGAGATCAAAGGATTTGCAGCATTTGCTAAATTTCTTCAAAAGATCTCCCTAAAGTGTAAAAGAGCTAGGATGCCACTTCAAGAACTAAAATGTTCCTTACCCAGGCTATATGGTATGCGGGTGAAAGTTGGACATTGGAAAAGGAAGAAGAAAGATAGATGCATTAGGCTTATAGTTTTGAAAGTGCCAAAGAGTAAACAGATCTATCATAGGGGAAGCCAGAATGCTTCTTAGAAGCAATAGTGAGCCTTCATCATACTGTAAGGAGGTATTTTATAAAGAGAGGCAAGTCCCTCCAAAAAGACAACATTCTTGGTAAATTACAAGCATGGGGAAAATGAGGAAGACCATCAATAATATGTACTGATATAGTGGCTGAAATGCTGTGATACAATGTAACTATAATTGTGAGGATGGCATAAGGTTATTCTGTATTTATTCTGTCGTGTATAGGGTCTTCATGAGTTGCAATAGGCTTGATGGCCTCAACTAGCAATCAACTAATCAAGAGGTATTACAAAGAGAACCTGTCTGTATTCATACACTAATCACATGGATCTGTTTAAGTATGGTTTGTTTGGCCTAAACTCTTGCATGTATAAACTAGAACCTCATTATGCAACAGAATAGACATTTTATCCTAATACTTATATTTACTTACTTGTAAAGAGAATGAGCTGTCAAATATTAAATGAAGAAGGACTCAGTTACACACTTCAGAGGGAAAAGATATTGAAAACCTTATGCATAGTTTTGAAATATTTTAGAATACTGAAAGTCTAAACAAAGGAAGTAGAACACTGTCAGAGATTGGCCTCTCAGGTCTGGGGGCATTCTACATGTAACTGAGTAGGGGATTATTTCCTAGAGGGGAGTTGACTGTTGGAAAGTGATCTGGGTAAAGCCTGTGGAGTAGAGTCTTTGGGATCTTCATTTGTTGATGGATCATGACACAATAAAGAAAAACAATTGCAAAAATCTTCCAATGAATTTGGAAAGCACACAGTGTGAATCAAGAAAAATATGAAAGTGGTCAAAAATGAAATTCAATTAAAATAGAAACCCTAGGCATAAATGAGCTTAAATGGACTGATATTGGCAATTTTGAATCAGAAAATCATCTGATTTACTATGCCAGCAATAACATCATCAAGAAAAATGGCATAGTGTTCTTTGTGCAGAAAGATCTTACTAAATCTATCATGAAGAACTATTATATCAGTGATCAGATTACCTCTTTCTACTTTCAAGGAAATCCAATCAATACAAGTATCATTCAAATTTATGCATCAACTGCAAAAGCTTGTGAAGACATTGAAGATTTCGACCAATGACTTCATTTGGAAATTGATCAAATATGCAATCAACTGAAACTGAATGAACTCAAGAGAAAAGTAAAGCCAGAAATTGCAATTTTGAAGAATTTTATAGGTATAATATTGAATCATGCAGGAATCATTAAGTGAAGATGTAAAGAATATAGAGCCACTGTACCAAAAAGGACTAGCAGACAGTCCACCATTACAGGAGGTAATGTTTTTCATCAACACAAAAGGCAAGTAGCAAGAACCAATGGTGCTGGGGGAAAGTTGTTCAAAATGCACCAAACTGAATACTCACTGAAATGTTTCAGAAAAATGAAGAACCAGTGGAAGCACTCGATTATCTATGCCAATGAATTTGGAAGAAATTCAGCTGAATGAAAGAGATTCTTCTTTATACCCATTCCAAAGAAAGGTGGCCCAACAGAATGCTCAAACTATAGCATTCATCTTACACACAAGTATAATTGTGCTTAATATCATCCAACAATGTTTGCAGCAGTATATTGATAGGTGACTGATAAAAGTTCAGGCTGAATTCAGAAGAAGACATGGAAGAGGGGATATTATTGCTGATGTCAGATGGATCTTGCCTCATAGCAGAGGATACCAGAAAGATGTGTGCTTGTCTTTCATTGACTACACAAAGTATAAACTGTAGAAACCTTGAGGAAAAAATGGGAATTCCAGAATACTTCATTGTGCTCATTAAGAACTTGTACATGGATCAAAAGGTAGTTGTGTGAACAGAACAATGGAATATTGCATGTTCTAAAATCAAGAAAGGAATGCATCAGAGTTGTACCCTCTCACCATACGTGTTCAAACCATATGCGGAACACATCATGAGAGAATTGCGTTACATGAAGTGTGTCATCAAAATAGGTTGAAGGTGTGGATGACACAAGCTTGCTTGCTGAAAGTGAGGAGGAAATGAAATACTTGCTGATGAATATCAAGGATGGTACCCTTTAGTGTGGATTACAAATCAATGCTAAAAGGAAAAAAAAAACATCCTCACAACTGTTCCAATAGATAGTATCATGATATGTAAAGAAATGTTGAAGGTTTCAATTATTTTGTCTTAATTGGATCCATAATCAGTAGTCATGGCAAAAGCATTCAAGAGTCCAAATAAGACTTGCATCAGGTAAACTTTCTGCACAAATATTAAAGAGCAAAGATGCTACTTTGTGGACTAAGGTTTGGCTGATCCAAACCATGGTATTCTCGATTGTATCATAGGCATGTGAAAGTTGGGCATTGAATAAGGAAGACTGTGGAAGAAAATATCCATTTGAATTATGGTACTGGAGAAGAATATTGAAAGTATCCTGTACTGCTAAGAAGAAAAACTTACATGTTTTGGAAAGAGTAACCAGAGTTCTCTTTACATGGAAGAATAGCAACTGATTATCTTACATACTTTAGACATATTGTTAGGAGAGACCAATCCCTGGAGCAAAACATCAAGTTTGGTGAAGGGGTAGAGTTTCAAAAAGGAGGACTGTTCTTAAGAAAATGTAATTATACAATAGCTGCTCGGGCATGGGAATAATTGTAATGATGGCCAAGAAATGGGCGGTTTTTGTTCTGTTGTGGATAGTGTGACTATGGGTTGGAGTTACCTGACTGATATATAAAAGCAGCACCAATATGATCATGGGTTTCAAGGTCTTATGGCAAATTTAGCCATTCCTTACAGGAAAATGAAATTTTGCCTCTCTCAAAGTGCAATTTTTACATAGAAATTTAAGTTCTATACATGGCACTGGTAATACTTAAGAGTAGTTCTATTTTCTTAATGCTTTCTCTGGGAAAAGGAACAAAATCAATCTCATCAGAACTGGAGCATTTACTTATTCTAATATTTAATAATAAGTATAGCGCTATTTATGGTTAGCGTTTTAACCCACTGGAGGAACATTATTAACAAAAACATGGCAAGGCTCTTATAAAAATTTCATGTACACCCTGTCCCCAGGAACTTTAAATACAGAATTGCCAATGTGCTTTCAATACTTATTAGCAAACTAGAAAGTCACAGTCTGTAACTGGAAAAACTCAGCCAAAGCAAACATTCATCTTTCTCAAGTTTCTGGGTAAATTATCTAGCAGACTACCAACTGTCTTGAGTTACCCAAGGAAATCATATCTTCAGAGCTGATAGAGTCTGAATCTGTTTGGAATCAAATCCTTGAAATTTATAGATTAGGAAACTGAAACCCTAAAATAAGATAATTCTCCCCAAACTACACAGTCTAGTGGAAACACCTTGTAAAACGTCCTATAGCTAAAAGAAAAAAAATGTATTTACCTTATTTACTCTACCCCTTCTCAATCTCATTTTACCACATTAGAACGAATAACATTTACAAACCTCCATCTTTCACCCACAACATTTTTGTGTTCTGCAGTAGGGAAGAATTTTGGTGCTTCTGTTCTTCCTTAGCCTACATGATTTTCCAAGGAAAGATTTCTCAGTGTCTTGCTTACTCATATTTCCATGGCTGAAGAGAAGGCTTATTACAGTTAGTACTCAAAAATAATTTTAAAAGGAAAGAGGAGTCCAATTGTAAAACTCAATATAAAAGAGACAAAATAGATTAATACAAAACTACAACTCTAGGTTAATGGGACTCAATCACAATGCTTCTACTGTATCAATTTTGAAAGAGAAGTTATTTTCCTTTGTAACCTGGATGTGTGATGCCCACCTTTTAGAAACATCTAACTATGAATAAAGCAGCACAAAGGATTGTACTCTCAATAGATGAAGAAAAGCAAATTCCACAGATAATGGACTCAGTCATGGTCAAAGCCAAAGTAATCCTTGTCTGACTTGTCACTGATGCTTTAATTGACCCATGATTAACCTATAGGCCACCTACTTTATGACTCCAGTAAAAACAATCCTGTAATTTAAACTGAATATTTAGAAGAAAGTACAATTTATACACGGAAAAGGGGTCTTCTTGTTACTTAATAGTTCTTATTTTCTTAAACCCCCATTCCATGACAAAACATTGGACTGGAATTAAAAATAAAAACAGTTGCCTATGGAGTCAATTTTGTATTTTGGTGACTCTTGTGGGCCACTGAAAAAATGATCTCCAATGAATTTTCAATGACTTACTGCTAAAATATAGACTGTCACCTTTCTTCTGAGTCTCCTCCAAATAGACACATGTAACATCTTATTCTTGAAGTAAATTGTTGTCATTGGGTGCCATGAAGTATGTTCTACTTCATAGCAACCCTATGCCAAACAGAACAAAACAATGCCCAGTCCTGTGCCATCTTCACATTATTTTTATTTTTATGCTTCAATCTATCTATCGATATAGCACCTGTGTCAATGTATCTTGTTGATGGTCTTTCACTTTTGCACTGCCCACTACCAAGTATGAGGTCCTTCTCCAGAAACCTGTCTCTCCTGACTACATGTCCAAAGCACACCAGATGAAGCATCATCATCCTTGGCTTTAAGGGGTTCCCTAGCTGTACTTCTGAGACAGATTTGCTCTTTCTTTTGGCAATGCATGATACTTTCAATATTTTTCTCCAGCACCAGAATTCAAATACATCAACTCATCTTCTGTCTCCCCTATGCAATGTCCAACTTCCACATTTATATGGGACAATATAAGTACCATGGTTGGGTCAGGCACACCTAAATCCTCAAAGAAACCCACTACTTTTCAACCTTTGAAAGAGGCATTGTTCAGATTCACCCAATGCACTGACATTTGGAAATAGGTATCATAAGATTTATAAACCATTAGGGTTCCTAGGGTTTGGCCAATAGGTTCTGTCTACCATAATTGAACTTCATCCAAGCTATCTATTTCTCTACTTGACTTTAATTTCCTGGAAAAGGCACAGTTGAGGGCATTTTTCTAGCTCTGATGAACTACATTTTAATCTCCTACACATATCACCAAAGTAGTTTTCAATCACATTTATGATGTACTCCAACCTGCTCATATATATAAACACACGTATATACATTCATATTCATACAGGTATGTTACAATATTTTGGCCCAGACATACAAAAACTTAGTCTAGAAGGGCAGCAGATTAATCTGAAGTGCATTACTTTGTGGCATGTTAAGCCAACCATGTAATACATAAATTTATGCATCAACTCAGTGCCTTTCTCTATGCCATCCTGAAAGAGACTGATAGGCTTTTTTTCCGGCTGTGTAGTCTTATCTTTCTAAGTCTCCTCCTCCACTGTTGAAGATAATAAATATTCATTTCAGGGAAGCATCATCTCCACACTGGCAAGCTACTGTCTTCGAAATGCCAGAAAGGTCACGGTGATGAACTACCTCACAGAAATAATTTGGGATATCATTGAGCACAGCTCATATACCTCATATGCTACTTGCTTCACTGTCTATCATGGTTCCCAGAGAAGAGAACACACCAAATTCATTAAAGGAAAGCAGAATTTAAGTCTTCAAGCAGCAGCACTGGGTGGTCTCTAAGCCAAGCTTTGTAATTTTCAAGTATCTTATTCAGTCTCTTTCAGGGTGGCATAAAGAAAGGCACTGAGTTGATATATGTTCCTAGAGCTGTCGGTTTTAGTGGTTTCCCAGGTTCTGAAAATGTTTCTGCCTCTTTTTCCTTCATGTTAACTACTCAGCCTTTTGCCATTTCTGAAAAATAAATTCAAGGATTGGTGTTTTGCCTCCTTTTAGCAAGAAAATAAAAGTTCCTTTCCTAGACAAATTGTCACAGACATTTTAATTTATTAAAAAATCAACAGTAGTAGAGAAATACGATGAGACAAAGTAATAAAAAAGATTCAGAGCGATTTAAAGATCCACTGTAATCCCCTTTTATTCACACTCTTATGGAGTGCTGTAGGGAAAAGTTCAGGTGTGTGGTATTGTAAATGCATTTCTCTTGGGTTGAAAACTAATGAACTTGAAATTTTGAAAATGAAAAGTTCAAATCTATTTTTTTAAATAGGTGGAGTATTTCAGTGCTTATGGAACTAAAGAGAAAGGCTTAAGGAAAATGCTTATTGTATGGGAAATAATCTATGTCCCCTCATAATAAAACATTCTTAAATGCTCTACCGTAAAATGTAAAGTGAATTCCTGGGTTCAGGATTCTGATTATCTATTTATCTTGACTTGGCTTTGTTTCAATTGTGTGGGTTTAGATTGACTGTTTAATCTATCTCTTAATGTCACATTCTGGAAATTAACAGTATCAATATCAAATTCCTAGAGAAGCTGTAAAGATTGAATAAAATAAGCCTTATATGGCTTCTGCTTCCTACTCCCAGGCCCTGTGTACCACTTACTTGCAGCTTAGGCATTAGCTGGGGAAACCGTGTAGAGCTCAAATGCCTAGAACTGCACAAAATATTCTCCTGAAACAATTTATCCCCTTATTCCCCACACCACACCCCTACTCCTCACCCCAATCATCTCTTCTACTCTTGCTATAGCTTATCTGGAGATAAAAGGAAACAGAACTGTCTAGATGACTCAAGCCATCTTTCAGGATGGAGGAGGATAGTCACTACTATCATCTCTATTTGTATAGAAGACACACTACTATATTCATACTCTCTATTGTCACTATTATATTGTCACCACTCATTTCTTACTGAAGTTAACAAACCAGGCACTCAGGCACCCTTAATGTCTAAGGGGATCTTTGGAAAAGAGACTTGTGAAACACTTGCGGCATATAAGGACTCCTCCCTGTGGCTCTACCCTGCTCTATTACAGCAGCTTTTCTATGACAACACTGCAGAGAGGTCCAGGAAACTTGGATCTCAAATCAAATGAGAGCATTACTGCCAGGTAGGTAATGCAATCAACCAATCAATTCATCAGCTTAATACTTTTCTTTGGCATCTACTTCCTAGGAAGGTGGGTATGTCTAATAAGACATGCACAAAAAAAATACCCTATAAATAAACCAGAAAGAGAAGAATCTGATGGAGATGGTGTTTCAGAAAGCTACTTCTAAAATTACCTTCTTAAAAGAAGTGCAGGCACAGGTAGTACAGCTGCACTATGTGAAAAAGGAGCTGAATAAGCATGATCATTCTGCTCCCCAGTGACCAAGGTGGTCTTAAACCAATGCAAAAAATTTCACTTTTGAACAATGTGTAGCCTTATCAGCCAAATTGCATGAACAGCATTAAGATTAGAATTATTTTTGAAGATTTATCCTGAATGAGAATTATAACTTGGAATCTGTGCTTTAAATATTGAGGGTAGTAGAAGTCTTTCAACAAAAATAGATCCACTTCTCTGCAAGGCCAGAAAAGAGAGACCAGTCCTCATGAAAAACCTGTACAAGTTCTTTATGGTGTCAATGAAGAGGCCATAAAGCTCACTGTTATCTGAACTCTGAACAGAATTGTGGAAAGCTGTGTAAAATCTGGTCCAACTTCTGCAAATGCCATCTCTAGCTTTTTGTTGTGGTTGTTGTTTTTTCTCAATCAAGTACAACCCAGCCAACAGTATCTGCTTCTTCAGTACATTTTTATTTCCAAGAGGGGCTATTTCCTGAGTATACAAGCACATCTTCATTGTGTCCTCCAGCCATACACAAAAGTCCAGCGCAGATATGTTAAAGTAGAGGGTAAACAATGACGAAAAAGTCTCTGAATAAGATGAGTTGACTTACTGGCTGCAACAAAACAGTTGTACAAATACAGTCTTGAGTTGTTTTGTCTTTTGTGTACAAAGAAAGGACCGCTATTAGAGTACCTACAAGTTGGAACCAACTCAACCACTAAATACAGCAAAACAAATGTCACATCTGTGGCAGTTACATAATCTGGTGTCAGCTTGCGGTTGGGTGAAGTCCAACCTGTCAATCAGGTGACAGCTTGAGGACCTCATTTGGAAATGCAATGGAGATAAATAGCTCCCTGGAGGCAGGACAGATACACTACCTGCCAGATATTACTGATGAGTCTGATGGAACTATCTTGATGCAGCCAGAGCCTGGAGCTATGGGGAGGCAGGTTGAGACCCACTCCAGCACTGAGATGCTTCTCTCCCCACTAGATCCACAAGACTTTCCTCCCACTGGCCTGTGATCTTCCTGTGTTCAGTATTATTGCATGTGCTCTGTGAGTCTGAAGAGGAATTTATAGATTAGCATTGGACACATAGGCTAATATCGGACTTATGGACTAGATCTGAACTGGGTTGGCATATTTAACTGCTCTTTTACATAAACTGCTCTTTATTATACACATGAATGTCTATGAATTTGTCTACTCAACCCAGACTAACACAAAGCTCTGTACCAGTTTCTGGTGAGTCATTCCAACCTATTATAACTCCATGCATTTCAGAGTAGAAGTGAGTTCTGTAGAAGTTCTAATCATAGAAAATTAAACTGAAATCAACTGCCACTAAAATGTATCTATTAAATGTTGTCTGTCTATTCTCATGAGCTAAGTTTATTCATAAATAAGAATAATAGGCTAGTTGTACAAGGTAAATAGATATCATTCTTCCTACTCCATGCCTTTCTTTCTATTCATAGAAATATTGTAGGTTTCAAGTTTATTTGGATAAAAATGGTGGACCCTGAAAAGAGATCCACAAAGTCTGGTTCAAAAAAGTGTATTTCATTTTTTTAATTGAAATTTGATTATAGTTGGAACATTAAGGACCTAACATTCAAAGTTAAGGTTGCAAGAGTTTGAAGAGACTCTACATGCTGCACACTGCTATGGATATTTCTTTTCCATGTGAGGAGGAAATTATAGGTTAATTGAGTATTGTTCCTAAGGATCCTTTGTTAAAAAGTATGATACAATTTCTATCACTGTGGCTTGTATTCTTCTTTACTTATAACTCATTATCTCATGTCAAAAGTAAAGTGCTGGTGAGCATGTTAAGCAGGATTCTCTAGAGAAACAAAACCAGGACACTTATGATTTCATATATATTTATATAGATAGATAGATAATGTAAGAAATAAACAGCTAATTATTCTACAGAGCAGTACAAATGGCTCAGTGAAACTCACTTCCGTGATACCACTAAGACCCTGACAGTCATTCAGGTCTGAGGGCTACTGGGTGCAAGTCAAGGGAGCTTGTCTGCTGAGTCCTCTGTAGAGCAATTTAGGCAATCTAGCCAAAGGCAGTAAACAGCAGAGCAGGTCACCAACACTCAACCAGATGACAGGGTCTGGCAATTCCTAGCTCAAGTAATATGTACTCCAGTGGCATGGTGGTGCAGGTCTTGAAGTAACCTCAAATTACAGTGACACAGTCTATGGGTTATGTGTCCCAAAGGTAGCATAGCTAGCAGGTTGAAGCAGAGAACCAGCTAAGGCACACTAGTCTCAGCATCAAAGAGCAAGAGACAAGAAAAGCAAGGCTCACTGAGCCATTTATCCTTCTGGCCTTCAATTAATCTCACATGCGTTCACTGGCCAGGTTGGTACAATAAAACTACCTATCAGAGTGAATAATGGCTACATAAACATGATATTATTTCTGAAGAGATTCTTTTGAGAACTTATGGATTAAAAGTTATTGCCATTTAATAATCTACAATTATTGCCCTTTGCTTACAGTATAAATTAGTGGAATTTCTCAGTTGTTAAAATGACATAATTTTGCATATTGATCTATCTTTTTATTAGTGATCTTAATTTTAAAAATTAATTTATCTTCTGAATTATTGTCTAAACTATTCAGTGTCCATAACACCAACCTGTTTTCCAACCTAAAACAAAACATATTCGTCTGATGCCTTCTTACAAAACTTATGGGCTTTCTCTTTACAACCAAATATTTACCAAAAGACATTTATGTCATAGCTATACAGTAAGCAATGGATGTCAAGTCCAGTTAGAAATACAAGTGCTTAAGAAGATCATGAGTCAGAAGTATGAGTATGTCCATGGCTTCATTATACAGGATAACTATTTTATGCATTTTGCTAATATCAAATATACTCAAGTATAAGCTGACCCAAATATCTGGCAAGCCACCTGTGGCAGTCATGTACTTATGTTAATTTTATGATTGAAATGTAGGGGTGGAGTCTGGCCTGGAGATAGCCATTGAGTAGCTGATGAGGCCTCTGTGTGGGTATGGCTTTCACCTCAGACTCCTGGGAAATCTCGTGATATTTCCCTCATGAAGTTGAGAAGCTATCTTCCCCAGTTGTTGGGAGTTAGTTTCAGAGTTGATTAATCACAGGCAACACAGAATGGCAGCATCTGGGAGGCTGGACTAGCCGGTGGAGAAACCACACAGCTTTACCCTGATGGAGCCGGACCTCTGAGGCTGGGGCACCCACATGGAGGCCTCTTCCAGTGATGAGTTGCTTCTGTCAACACGGGATGCTGTTGATGGACCCTGAACCCTGGAAGCGAGGAGCCATGGGGAGACCTCTGTTGGTGCCAGGCCTCTGTACCCACTGACCTGTGACTTCATGTGTCAGAAGGAGACTTTATGGACTGACTTCGGGCATATATGGGTTAGTATCTGACTTGTGACTTTGAGCTGTACTGGGCTGGGATGTTTTCTCAATGTCCTGTTCCCCTTGAATATAAACCCATTCCTTATATCCATATGCGTGGCTATGAAATTTGTTCCTCTAGTCTACCCGGACTAACACACCACCTAATTTTAACACAAAAGCTGAATTAAAAAGTGCTGCAATTAAAGAAGAAGAATCACATCATTACGAATGAGGAGGAGAGCATGGTGAGGACCTAAGGGCCATGGTGGGTGATTGGCCACCCCTTTACAGGGGAGTCACTGGTAGGAGACAGACCAGCCAAGGTGCAGCCGGACAGTGATGATGTATACAAGTTGTCTCTAGTTCCTGAAGCCTTCCTCCCCCCACACCCCACCCCCAACCATCATGGTCCCAACTCTACCTTACAAATCCAGATGGACTGGAGAAGGTACACTAGTATAGAGGGGAGCTGGAGATATAGGGAAACCAAGATGGATGAGCCCCTTCGGGCCAATGGTTAGGTTGGAGATGCTGGAAGGGTAGAGAGAAGGTGGGGTAGAGAGATGAAACCAACTGCAAGGATATACACATAAGCTCCTATTTGAAGGACGGGCATCAAAAGAGTGGGTTGGGGGAGAAGTCGGGCAGTGTAAGATATGACAGAACAATAACAATGTATAAAGTATTGAAGGTTGGTGGGGAGGAGAGACCAGGAGAAGAGGGGAAAGGATGGAAAAGCTGATACTAGGGGCTCAAGGGAAAAGGCAGACAATTGGAGAACGATAATAGAAGTGGACATGTGAGGGTGCTTGGCATAGTATGTTTATTTATGTATTGTGAAAAATGATGTATGAGCCCCCAATAAAAAGATTTAAAAAAAGAAAAAAATTTAAAAATATGAAAAATGAAGTGCTGCAAACTTGGTTTATACTCGGGTATATACAGTACATATGCTTCCATTATGTCAAAAGATTTATATAAAATTAGTCTATAGCTGCCAGTTAAACAAATGTAAAGCACAGTGAAATTGCAACCAAGTAAGATTTTCTGATTTGCATTGTAGCTCTAATAAAAACTATACCATTCTTCAGAGCTGAGACTTCTAATGAAGTGAAAAATACTTGTGATAGGAAAACAAATGACTCGTCTGACACCATTTGACCAACTTTATGCCTGTAGTGACCACTTGTGGAATGTGGGCAGGAAACTGGTGAAGGAAGATCAATGTATAAATCAATCCGCTTTCCCCTATACACTTTATTGTCTAAATGTATGATCCTATGTCTAACATTTTAAAATAAAACTTCCTCATTCTAAAGAAAAGAGGAAAAGGACGAAGGAGACACAGGAGAAAAAAGAAGTATGCAGTGGTCCTGGCAAACAGCTGTAACGTGGTTTGTAGTGAAGATGGATAAACTGCTTCAATGGAGCAAGGGGTAGCCAATCTACGTCAGTAATCATCCAAGTTCAGTTAGTCCAAGAAGGAGAATTTTACTTTGTCTCATAAACAATCAAGAGTTGAAATTCACTTGAAGACACTTAATAATTACAATAGGGGCCACTGGTAGTATAGTGGGTTATGAGTTGGACTGCTAACTACAAGATCAACAGAGATTACCAGCCACTCTTTAAGAACAAAAGAGGCTTTCTACTCTCCTAAAGTCTGAGTCTTGAAAATTTGCTGTTCTACTCTGTCCTACGAGTCACATTGAGTCGGGATTGATTTGATGGGAGCGTAATAACTTCAATAAATAGTTCAATAGGAAGGTCTTGACATAGTCCTAAATACCTCGATACATTATCATTACTTTATCATGAACACTTCTCTCCCTCTTGTTCTCTATACACAGCAATGTTGATATGACTTGCTAAATATCTAGAGAATCTAGTCTCTACTCTCCATTTTCATGGTAAGGTAGAGGAACAGCAAAAAAGAGGAAGGCCCTCAAGGAGATGGGTTGATGCTGGTTGCAACAATAATCTCTAATATAGGATACTTGATGAAGATGACATAGGACTAGGCAGTGCTTTGTTCTGTTGTACCTAAGGTTTATATGAGTTGTAATCAACTAAATGACACCTAACAAAACATGTGATATAGTAAGTTCTAAGTATCCTGCTAAATATACTATCATAGTCACATCAAGAGAGAAGTGCAGAAGCTTATGTGATCCAAAGATGACAAATACAATACTCAAGTGTGGTGAAGAGATAAGTATCAGAGCTAAAGTGATGAACACCACCTAGTAGAAGACTATGGAGGGCAATGGGAGCCCAAAACACAACTGCAGAGTATCTGGTCAATCTGAGCTGCTGGCAGCTCCATTCTAGCCAAAGACAAGAGTGTTGAACAGCAGGCAGAGACCATTATACTCTTGACCATGCTGGATCAAACTCAATACAGACATGAACTGAGTTTATACTGCAGGCAAGTATCTCTTATTTCCTGACAGAAATTTCCTCCCTGGTCTTCTGAATGTTGATGAGAGTCTTTCTCTTCTTATGCATTATTTTTATTTTTGCTTTTATACCATTATGATTTTAGCCTTACCACCTTAATATAAATTTATCATTTTCTTGTTTCTTTGGGTTTTAGCAGGTGTGAAGCACAGCATGAGTGGATACATAATGATAATAACTGACACAGGGGTTATAAGGAATGCCAGGATAGGGGTGAACGGTAGGCGGGAAAGGGGACTTAGGGAGAAAATAATGAAGGAAGTATGAAGGAGAGGATACTAGAACTGAGTGTGATTGCACAACTCATGTTAAAGGCAATTTATCCAAAG
This sequence comes from Nesogale talazaci, assembly GCA_004026705.1. Taxonomy (NCBI): domain Eukaryota; kingdom Metazoa; phylum Chordata; class Mammalia; order Afrosoricida; family Tenrecidae; genus Nesogale; species Nesogale talazaci. The sequence goes on from PVJH01019509.1 coordinate 26,240, forward strand.
GAGGGACTCTAAGATTGATGTGGTGTTTACTGTACCTTGGTATGTTTGAACAATGGAAATATTGAACTGTATGATATGTAAATTATGTACTAATAAAGCTGTTGTTGAAATAAAAAGAAATATATTCTCATATGATCTTAAATTTGATCAATCCAGTGATATTAAGCTAAGGAGGAGCTAGATTTGAGAAGTGGTGAAATTGCCAAGAGCTAAATGATGAGATGCTTGTACCTCAAAATGAGGTGATCAAGTAGAAGGCAAGAAGTCATAAATTAGTAAATTATAGTGACACGATTTTATACATGTTCTTTCGTGCAAACAATCGCTGCCCTTTATTCTTTGTTCATTTAGTGGTCATGTACTGTCAGGTACATGAATAAATATTGCAGGTGCTGTAGAGATAACAGAGCGCTTTTTCAGTCAATGAGCTTATAATCTAATGGAAAAAATATATAAAGTAAATTAACTACTAGATTATTACATGGCATTTTAAAATGAATACACCTGATGACCAAAAAGAAGAGAGAGAGAAAAAAGGATTTAGAATCCATACTACTGTTTATGTAATGGATGGATGAAGAGAAATTACAGATTTGATTTTTCTCCTTCATTGTCCTAATGCCAATAGAGAAGGTGAGTCTTCTGGTACTTCACCATGACATGGCATCTTTGTGGGTGGACCTATGGATAGAAATTCAACTCCACCCAATTTAAAGACGGTGAGATGCATTTATCAGCATACTAACATTTCACATGCTTGTAAATTTTTTTATAAGTAAGTATCCCATATAGATCTTATTTCTGACATATTATGCAAGTTTTTGGCCTCATGAACAACTCTTTCCACCCCCCAAAAATATTGAAAATATTCCACCATCTTCTGAAATTAACATGATGTGGCAAAATACAAGATATAAATGTTTTTCTACACATTCAACTTTTGCCGTGCATGTTACACTTGATTATTTCTCCACCCAGTATGTGGTTACCATCCCTAGAAGAGTAAATACTGTCAAATCTAAGATGTTACTTGATGTCTTGGACTCATATTTCAATCTATACCCCATCATGGTTTGTTATAATGCCTCTTCAAAGGAAGTACCTTTTCATTAATCAGCAACTCTATGTGTATATGAGCAGTAAAATTTTACCAAACTAGTATATACAAAGTATTTTTCATAAATAATATCTTTATAATCCTAGAATTCCTGGTAGTTTGATATTTGGAATTTTAATGGACTTACAAGCTATTCCACAGTTGAAAGCTGTTGCTTTTTGTTTCAATTAGTTTTAATCAAGTGATAGTAAAGTTTTAAAATAAAACATAAATAGTGTCTAAGTTATGATATTTACTTTCTTTATACTTAAAAATTGATTCTGAAGTAAAATTTATTTTGTATTATATCATGTTATAAGAATACTCCTAATCCAACACAACTTTTAAAACTAAGCTCTACCTTAAATCACTGGAGTTTATTTTAAAAGAAAAAATAAAATATAGCTGAAAAGAAATATTATCTATTATTCTATGACATAATACTAAAATTGAGAAAGCAAACTGGTAATAAAATGAGAACTATCTTTAAAATTGCCAAATGCTATCACAAGTTTTAAGAGTTAAATGCTATTTTTTAAAAAGATCATGCTTTGTGTTTTCATGAATTTGTGTTTGTTTATTCTTGTCCAGGAATATTTTAGATGACATTGCTGCAGAATCACCCTGAACGCCGTTCTACCAATGTACCTTTGATAAATTACCCCTCCTTATTTTAAAATAGTCAATTAAATACTTCAGAGGCTGGATGTTATTCAAAACTCGGTGGTTTAACTGTGATCATAAATGATTTTACTGTTAGTATCTATTGGTTATCCAGAGACTCTGAAATAACATCAAGAGTACACTTCAAAGGGGAATATGCCGTTCTAAAATAGAGACAAAGTGACACTCCCTCAGGAAATAGAAGCACATAAGAAGAGATGCCACAGTTCCATACCATTATCTTCTAAGATGAATTGGAAAAGTGAAAACCAGCAGATTCTTCTGGTCCACTTCTGCAAAAGTTGTTATACTTTCTGTTATCATGTATAATTTCACATTTTCATCAGTTACTGGGTTTAGAAGTCATGAACATTGCTAAAACCCATGCAGGATAATCGACGCACTAAGACCATGGTGATTAGCAGTAGTGACAAAGAATTAACATCACCTATCCAGGGCAGATAGTTCATCAGAGAGGAAGATAAAAACAGAAAAACTCTATGATTCCATTAATTTCTAGTCCTGTGCTTTGACTTTGGACACATTACAAAGCCTCTCCGATCTTTCTTTCATATCTGTAAAGCAATGACAATAATATCCTTCTTACAAGATTTTTAAAAACCCGAACTCAATGGTGTCTCATGGTGACCCAGTAGAACGGGACAGAACTTGGCCTGTGGGTTTCTGAGAGTTTAACTGTTCACTGGAGTAGAAAGGTCCATCTTTCTTCCATAGCGATGCTGTCCCAGACTGCTGGCTTTGCAGACAGGGTTCCTATGGGCTAATAGGATTACTAACTTAATAAAACATTTAAAAGCTCCAGACAAGGTTGAAGAGCATAGTCTATAACTATAAGATAATATTTTAAATTTCCAATGTGTTTCCAGATAAACCCATTTTAAAATAAAAATAGACTAAAAGTTTTCTTGTGAAAAGAATATTTAGCAATTGCAAGGAAATTAGAAAAGAATAAAGTAGACAGCAACCAATCCTACCACTTAAAATAAAAAGAAAAGAAATCGACTGCCAATAAGTTGCTCAAAAACTCACTGGGACCCTATTTAGGGTCATCCAAGCTATACATTCTTTTTTGCATCACTGCCCTGGTGGGAGTAGGAAGTCAAGCCTTGCTCCTGGAGAGCTGCTATTGGATTTGAACTGCCAATCCAGTGGACTGCAGTCCCGCACTCAACCACCGTGGCTCAGCTCTAAGGCTGTACCTTCTTACTGAAGCAGAGAGTCTGATCTTTCTCTCATGGAGCAGCTGGTGAGCTCAAATCACTGACCTTTCACGTTGCACTTCAATGCTTACTTGAGTTCATAACTAAAAGGCTGCCATAAAGACTTTCAGAAGGCAAAGATATCTATCTATACACTATGTGTTATCTTTTATTAGTTTTATTTATATAAAGTCAAATTCTAGGTATCTTCAAAATCAACCTTTCAATTTTATTATAGGATTCACCTTAATGTTAGGTTCCATCAATGCATTATGGGAGATGTTTATTTTCCTTCTATAAAGATTTTTTTCCCTACAAATACAGTTTCTAATGTGTACTCTCAAGTATTTCATGTTTATCAACTTGACAAAATATCTTTAGGAAAATAGTATAATTATAAGTATGTTTGTAATTATTTATTATTACATTGCAATCAATTATTATATTAAATAATACATTATCATTAATTACTTTGGTTAATTATTATGTAGAATAATAATAGATGGATATAGCATCTTCCACAGATGCTTTTGTGACTCCCAACACACACTGTTGCATTTGCATTTCAAAAATGTAAAACCCACAGAAAGAAAAATGGAGCTATAGAAACAGGAAACATGGATAGGGGGATAAGTAATGTTAATTGTGGGGTTTGAAAACAATAAAATAAAACCAAAGATGTATGATTTCTTAAATAAGAAACTGATCAGCTTTATAAACCTCAGTCAACTAGCTCACAAGGAAACATCTTTTGAAGTTAAAAGCTAGTAACACCACACGAGGGGTGACATCTAAGAGAAAAGTTTTATGTACTGTACATGAATATTTACAAACTGAATTTAAGTGCCTTCAAGTTGACTCTGACTCAAACTGTGACCTATAGGTCCCTAAAGAACTGCCCTTCCAGGTTTCAAAGACTGAAACTCCTAATGGGAGAATAAAACTCTTTCTGCCACAGAGCTGTTAGTGGTTTCCAACAGCTGACATTGAAGTCCACAACCCAACTGGTAACCACTACAACCGCAGGCCTGGAAACGTGTCAAGATGATTTCTAATTCAGTGATCTCAGGCATGATCAATAACACATTGCTTCAAACTCCTGGAAGATTTTCATTATGAACACCTCTCTCTTTAAGTGGGCAAGGCAACAGAGAATTTTAGGAATAGTTCACTTAATATCTGGCACATCGGAAACTGTGATGATCTTTTGAGGCTTACGAGGGGACTGGGCCTGAAGGACACAATCCCAGGTGAGGTGGTACACATTAGCACTGCCCTGCCAAAAAGCACAACTGAGCCCTCAGGCATTAAGATTGCTGATGTGCTCCCTGGAATAGGCAGAATCCAATCTAAATTCAGCAGGGCATAAATGTGGGATCCCATAATAACTAAAGTTTAAATGCCCAGATTTTTTTTTAATGACCAGAATTTCCTAAGGGTGAGAGTAGTCAGTCTGTGATGCACATGAAGCTCTGCCAAGCCAGGATGTAAAATACCATAATGAAGATAATAATATTAACACAGCATCCTCTTCACAATATCCGTATCCTGTTGTTCAAAGTCTCCCATGTGCATCAGCTAAGCTATGTCTTGTACAATGTTTGCAAGTTACTTGATAAAAAGGATACATTGGCTCACAGATGTAAAGTCAGTGCTATCAAATAAATGCTGACACACAGTGCCCTATTAGGGCAGAGTAGAACTTTCTCTGTAGGTTTCCCAGACTGTAAATCTTTAAAGGTGTTTAAAAAAATCTCCTCTTATGACCAAGCAGTGACTCATAGTTTAGACCGAGCAGTTGAGAAGTACAACGAGTCAAGCACTACTCTATCAGGGAATTACAAAGTGTTGTGGGAAAAGTTTCAGACTCCAACTCAAAATTACCTTGAATAAGTTTTTTGTTCATGAGCTATTTTCTAAATATCCAGGATTTCAGAATTTCAATAGGCAGTGTTTGTTATTAAAAAGCATTGTATGCAAATATATTTGTCTTTTCCCTTCATTTGGAGGGTATGGCGCATGGTGAACATAAAAGATTATCATTGCCTTGTTTGTCACGCATACACATATGTGTGTAGATATGTTTGTTTCTGTATGATACTACATAATACGTAAGGGAGACAAACAAGGTGAAATAGATATACATGTTTGGTTTAGCTTAATTTGGTTTAAAATATTGTATACCTTAAGCTCTTCGAAAAAGAAAATAGATCTTATCCATAGTCTATTGGATTGAAGAGCAATAGAAAGAAGCTATGCAAAAGCAATCAAATAAGATATGTTGCAAAATCCCTGTGCAATGTCTATGAATCTTGTCGCTCCAGATTGCAAATTCTGAAAATGTGTATCTGATGGTTATTTCTGTGTCCATGCCCTAAGATTAATTTTAGTACTCTGAAAATAATTTTACTGAGTCAACCACAAGAGAAAACATTGGAAAGATTTAAGGTTGACTATGCAGGCTACTACTGACATGCTGTATGTCCTTAAGTAAATGAAGCAGCCTTCTCTTGCAGGTATTCCGTTTTTGAATTTTGATTGTTTACATGTCTTCACGTATAAAATGGTATGAATGACTTGAAGTGTGAATGAATTAATGAAAAAATGGGCTTTGAGGTCAAGCAAGAAGGACTCTAAACCTAGAGCATATGACAGATTATCAGTGAAATGAGGAAAATGGTGCATTTATATCATTGAATTGCTGTGATACTTAAGTGGTAGCATGTGCATAAAGTGCCATTCACTGCCATTGTGACTTTTTTTTTAATTTTTAAATCATTTTATTGAGGGCTCATATATCGTTTTTCACAATATATAAATAAGCATACGGTGTCAAACACCCACACATGTCCACTTCTATTATTGTTTTCCATTCGTCCACCTTTTCCCTTAAGCCCCTAGTATCGGCTTTTCCATCCCTTCCCCACTTCCCCTGGTCTCTCCTCCCCACCAACCCTCAATGCTTTATGCATTGTTATTGTTCTGTCATATCTTACACTGCCTCACCTCTCCTCCAACCATCTCCCCTTTGATGCCCGTCCTTCAAAGAGGAGCTTGTGTGTATATCCTTGCTGTTCATTCTGTCTCGCTACCCCACCTTCCTTCCACCCTTCCAGTATCTCCAATCTAACCATTGGCCCAAAGGGGTCCATCCATCCTGGTTTTCCCATATCTCCAGCTCCCCTCTATGCTAGTGTGACTTCTCCAGTCCATCTGGATTTGCAAGGTAGAGTTGGGACCATGATGGTTGGGGGACAGGGAGGAAGGCTTCAGGAACCAGAGGAAACTTGTATGCATCAACACTGCCTGGCTGCCCCCTGACTGGTCTGTCTCCTCCCCGTGTCTCCCCTGTAAAGGGGTGACCAATTACCCACCAGTGGGCCTTATGTCCCCACCCTGCTCTCCTCCTCCTATGTAATGATGTGATTCTTGTTCTTTGGTGCTCGATATCTGCTCCCTTCGGCCCCTCTTGATCACGCATGCTGGTGTGCTTCCTGCATGTGGGCTTTGCTGTTTCTGCGCTGAATGGCGACTCAATTATCTTCAAGTCTTTGAGACTCCAGGCATTCAATCATTTGTTAGCTGGGTACCATTGTTTCTTCTACTCTGTTTGCCTCTGTATCCATTTGTCTTCAGTGATATCGGGAGTCAATTGGTCCACTGATTTTGATTTTTGTTCTTTGATACCTGATTGTTTCAGCACCTCATGATCACACAGGCAAGTGATCTTCTTTTATGGTGGGTTTTGTTGCTTCTGAGCTAGATGGCTGCTTGCTTATGCTCAAGCCTTTAAGACCCCAGATGCTCTATCTTTTGATAGCTGGGCCTATCTGCTTTCTTCACCACCCTTGCTCATGCTCCTACATGTCCTCAATGGGTACCTTGGGGATGTGTGTACACAGTGATATATGTTTGTTTTGTCCCTACTCCCCCCCATTTGATGTCTATTGCCTAGACCTTTCACCACTTTCACCACCATCTGACCACGCTGGCTGTTGTGCTTCTTCTGTGTGGCTGTGGTCTCTTCTCAGGTAAATGGTCTAATGTTTATTATCTTCAGGCCTTCAAGACACCTGATATATCCTTTGATGGCTGGGCATCTTCAGCTTTCTTCACTACGTTTGTTTGTGCACCCATTTTACTTCAGTGATCGTATTGGGCCATTGAGCCTCGAGGAATGCCAGATTCATAGAACAAAGTGTTCTTGCATTGAGGAAGCACCAGGGTGAGGGCCCAAGGCCCAATTGATACCCTATTATTTGGCCTATAGATATATTCTTAAATTTATTCCCATTTTATAATAGATAGTTATATCTATGTATGGACATACCTATGTTTACTTTAATGGATGGTTGACTATTTTTTCACTGTTGTCATTCTTATTGCTTTGTTCTCCCTATCCTCACTTTTATAATCCTTTTAAATGATGGTTGAACTACTAATATAGGTGCTCCTTAAAACCCCAAGGATTACAGACCCTACTGATCAGTATTTGATCAATTTAAAAAATAAATTTATTTTTAATTCAAGGAAGAATCATAGAGATTTCCACTCCTGGTTTATATTTTTAAAAACATGTTTGTGAACACATCAAGAAAAGCTGTAACGTCTGCTAAATCTTTTAAACTAAAATTATTATACTTAATTGAATTTTTCCTGATGCACTTACTTTAAAGCATTGTTCTCATACAAGGGATATTTTAAATAATGAAGCAAATTTAAGACTTTAGTACTTATTATCCCTTAAAATGTCATGAGTAAGCAGGCCAGTAAAGAAAATAAAAATTATAACCACAATGACCAAGTTATAAAACATGTTTGATATCAAAATAAATCAAAGAAATCTATACATATCAGAACTTTTTTGAAAGTTTCATTGTCCCAAGTCTTCTTTTTCTCTTTTTTCTAAATAATTTTAGTGGGGGCTCTTACAGTTCTTACAACATCCCATACATCAATTGTATCAAGCATATTTGTACATATGTTGTCATCACTATTTCCAAAACATTTTCTACTTGAGCTCTTGGTAAAAGCGCCTATTTTTCCCCTCCCTCCTCCCTCCCCCCCTCATGAATCCCTGATCATTTGTATATTGTAATTATTATTTTGTATCTTACACTGCCCATTGTCTCCCTTTACCCATATTTCTGCTATTTGTCCTCTTTGGGGGTGAAGTATATATCCAACTTTGTGATGGGCTTCCCCTTTGTCCCTCTTCCCCCTCCTTGACCATTCCCCTACCCTACCCTTGTCGCTACTCCCACTGCTGTTCCTGAGGGGGGTCTATCTATCGGTCCTGAATTCTATGTGTTGAGAGCTCTTACCAGTACCAATGTGTGTTCTCTGGTCTAGTCAGATTTGTAAGGTGGAATGGGTCATGGTTGGGAGAGGAGGCATTCAGGAACTAGGGGAATGACAAGAGTGTCTTGGGTGCTCTACTGCACCTTGGTCGAATCAGCCCTTCCTCAGAACACTTTCTTGGGGGAATATCCAATTATCTATAGATGGATTTGTGGTCTCCACTTCAAACCCCCTTGTTCAAATCAATGTAGTTGTTTATTTTGGATCTTTTGATACCTGATCCATGCACAGTTTTTTTTACACACACAAAAAAGATGTTCTCTAAGTAGCATTCAAAGGATGAGAAAATAATTGGCAAAGTGGAATTAATTGCCTTTCAAACATTGATCTTTAAAAAGACAGTTGTAATTTTCCATTATCTACTTTAAACTTCAGTAGCCTTTCGAGGTTTGATTTTTGAAAATGTTAACTACACTTTTTTCCTTCTGACATTTTAAAGGATAGTGATATAATTATGCTTCTGTATTTTCATATTAACAGTAAAATATTAGAAATGAAGCTCTTAAGTAACCGTAATTAAATGCTACAGTTTTACAGTATCACATAGATTTCTGTGTATTTTCCAATAAAATTTAGTAAAATGTATTTGATGGTGAATCTAATTCTTGTGTGTGTGTTTTGGTGGTTATTTATATTTATATCTATATTTTCATCGATGCCTGATCTCTAAAATTAAAAGAAATCTGGGAATTATTCCCAATATCAGTGAAAATATCTTATATTTCAAAATTCAAAATGATTTTGCAAATACACATAAAACTAGCCATATACTATACATTACAATTAATTATTCACATAATAAAATAATTAATAGAGTAATTTATTAATCAAATTAATAAAATTACATCAGAAATTATATATTAGAATTTTATCTATGCAGAAAGCATATAATTTGTTTTCTAGAAAATTACATATTTTAGAATTTATAAGCTTATTTTACATTTGTAATATGTTATGGAAACTAACTGATGAAGAAGTCACTATTTAAATCAGAACATAAGAAAAACAAGTCCACTGTCATTGTTTGAATTCTGACTTACCTTAACTCTGTAGAGGATTTCCAAGACTTTCGCAACTTTTGCCCTTGGAGTGCCTCTTGAGTCTGAACTAGCAGCTATTAGCTAACGTCTAACCCAGACAGTACCAATAGGAATGAAAAGTTAAAGTTGTCATTTTTATAAAATTAGTTTTATTAATACTATAGGCTGCATCAAATTCCAGTATAAATGCAATCCTTGCCATAGAATTCATTCCAACTTTGATGACTGCATGTGTACAACTCTGCGTCATTGGATGATTGGGGGGAAGCAGATAATCAAACTACCCAGCTTCCAGCCTGAAGCACGTCTCAAAGCCCAAGAACTCACTCAGTGCCTTCCTGTCAGTGCTGACTCCTTGCATCCTGTGCGAGTTTCTAAGACTGCAAGGGTTTATGGGAGTAGAAAGGCCAGTCTCTATCCTGTAAACTGCTAGTGGTTTGCAACTGTCGATCATGAGGATCACTGCCCAACTTATGCCACTACACCACCAGGGACACATAATTCAGAGGAATAGTCCAAACAGGCAGAAGAAACAGATCACAGTTTGAGACCAGACAAACACTTGGGATTATTAGACACAAATTCTCAGCAGGGTATGGGAAAAGAAGCAGTTGGAATGAGAAGGAATACCATATTTCCCTATATGGATTCCATGAAGAATTGATGGAAATAATACCTATACTGACTGAAAACAGGCTAATCTAAGCAGAAAAACATTTTGCCATATCTGAAAGCTTAAAAGGAATTCATATGGCACTTACAGACATTGGACTTGCAATAAGGCAGAAAAGAAAGACTTGAAGGAAACGTATGGTCCCTTGAAATCTCAAATAAACCATTCCTTTGAATACAAGTCATTCTGGAATATGTCTCCTGTGGACCCATTCTAAGGAGTCCTGGTGACATGGCTAAGGCCTCTTCAGGATAAAGATGAGGCTTTCTCTTCCCATTAAAGATTTACAATTTCAGAAATATATAGGGGCAGTTTGACTATTTGATACCTATGAGTCAAAATTAACAATGGCAGTGAGAAAATGGAGTGAGTAGGGCCATTCTAAACAAAGCCTATGAGTAAACCTCAAAAGACCACACTGTTTAACTAGGAAAAAAATGCCTCCAGTAGCATTGAATACATTAAAAAAGAAATAACAATAACCAAGTTCAGTATACACTGAACAATTTCTAAAAATTTGAAGAAACAGGAAAATGTGACTGCCAAGCAGAAATCAATTAAAACAAAAACCAAAATAAACAAACAAAAACTTGACAATTTTAACAATATGTTCCATATTTTTGGATAACTATTTTAAATTAGCTTCTGTTAATATCTCCATTGATTTAAAGGGAAAGTTATACAAAATAAAAGCATACTCAGTAAATCTCAGGGACTAAATATAAACTATTAACATAATTCAAGAAATTTGACATTGAAAAATGTAACATATGAACTAGAAATGACCTGTAAATTGAAGACAGAGTAATGGAAATATGCAAACTGGAAGAAAATCAGAATACATATATATAATACACACTCATATATAATTGAGCATAGACAGTATCCTATAGAATAATAAAAAGTACAATTGAAACAGAAATAAAGTTGAAAGAAATAAACATTTGCTAAAGTTAATTGCTAAAACCATCTTCGATATTATGAAAAAAATTATTAACTGGCAGTTTCAAGGAACTTGGCAAGATATAAGCAGAATAAATACACAAAAAGTCACACTGGCATGGCTAAGAAGAGTAAAAAAGAGATAAAATAGAAGTTTATGTAGAAAAAAATAAAATATATAGTGTGAAGCTGCGCGAAGAATAAATTGCTAGCAGAACAAAAAACGAAGTGAAATGTCATAGTATATTTGTACATTTTGCAAAGAGCAAAATATAAGTTAACAGAACTGTGGATCAAAGAATGTCACTAAAAAATAAATTAAGATGTTTTCAGATAACCTGAAAAAATTTATCCCCAGCAGCTATATTATAAAAAATGTTAAAGCTAGCTCTTCGGGACAAAGGATGATGTGTTTGTCTGGGTAGACTATAGAAACAAATCCATAGAAACTCATATGTATATAAGAGAGTTTTATATAAAGGATAATTGTACATTAATAAAGCTTTCCAATCCAGTCCAGTCTAAGCCCATGAGTCCAACATTAACCCATATGCCTGAAACCAATCTACAAAGACTTCCTCAAATTTGCAAAGCACACACAAAGATGCCCCTGCAGAGTGATCACAACTCAGTGAGTAGAAAAATCTTTGAATCCAGTGGAGGTGTAAGCATCTCACTGCTCACAGGGTCTCCACAGAGGGCAGCTCCAGCACCCAGATTTCCATCAGGATAGGTCCATGTGGATTCTCCTCAGGGATGTCTCGCAGGAAGTGACCCTTGCCAGCTGAGGCAGAGAACTAGCCAAGGTAAATGCACACTGGTCCAACCATCAGAAAGCAAGAGAACAGAGAACCAGAAAGGCAAGGATCCCCGAGCCTTTTATCTCTCTGCCCTTCAATTAACCCCACATGTGTTTATTAACCAGATTGGCATAATAGATCTTTAATTATTCTGATAACAATATTATTAATAAGAATAAGCATAATAAATAAAATTTGCATCTAATCAGAGGAATGAAGAGTTCTAGAATATAACAAATCTGACAAAACACATATAATAGAATTTTATATTGATAACTTAAGAGACTCTTGACAATTTATAGTAAAGGTAGTAATACACACAGAAACAAAATACATGAAAATAATAGCAAAACTTGATGTAGGAATAAATGGAAATATATTGCATTATATCAATATAAAATTAGCTCAAAGTAGACTATGATCAATTAAGGATATATAGAGGTTTCAATAAGCACCATTACAATATTCACAAGTTAAGGGAGGAAAAAAATCCCGAACCCAAGTCCTTTGTGTCAATGCTGACTCATAGGGCCCCTGTCTAAGACAAAGACGAGCAGCCCTATTGGGTTTTGAAGCTGGCATGCTTATGAGGGTAGAAAGCCTCTTCCTCCTGGCGGTCTGAACTGCTGACATGATGTTTAGTAGACTTGCGACTAACCCACGAGGCCGCACATCAAGGAAGTGACAGCTAAATGCCAGATGAGAAGAAAAATTCTAGTACTAAAAAAGACTTCCAGGAAAAAATATGGCAAGAATAAACTAAAAAGAGACAAATAAAAGAAAAAGGAAATATTTACCCCCAACACATAAATAATTTCATTAAATGTAATGGAAAAGTGACCTAAAAACTCAAAATGTAATCCAGAGTTGTCAAATTGGATACAAAGACAAGGCCGAATTTTATCCTATATATAGAAGGTACATTTTTATAAAAGCACAGAAAAGTATACAAGAATTAAAAATATATAATTTTTAAATTAATTATAAGAAAACATTGATAAATTGAATTCCAAAAATTGCTTAAAGCCACTGTTTGTCAATAGTCTGTTAAGTTAAAATTAAGGGACACTCATAAAATACCTAACAAAAAAGTTTTAAAATCAACAAGGTTATGACAGATAAGTAAGAAAATAACCTGATGTAGAATCGAGGAGAATATGAACACATGAAAATTAAATGCAATGGGGGACCCTGGACTGACTGCTCTTGGGACAGAAAAAGGACAGTGTAAAAGCCTAGGAAATCTGAATAAAGCAGTAGATTAGCTTACATTATTGTGCCAATGTAAAGTTCTCAGTCTTGATAAATGTTCCATGGCTATATATGATGCTAACATTACAGGGAAATAGATGAAAAGCCTTTGAGAACTCTCTATGCTATGTTCATAGTTCTTCTATAAATTAAAACTTACTTTCAAACAAAATTAGTGAGCACAAAAATGTTGTTTAGAAAATAAGTAGACAAACCAAAGTAGGAAATAATTACAGATACACAGATATAGAGATCTATACATTATATGTCTATATACTCACACACACATAGATATATGCATGCTCACAAATAGACATTTATACATATATTCAAACACAAATTTACATAATACATATATACACACATATTTATCTGTGTATCTTTAATATTCTCAATCATTTAAAAATTAAATATATACATATAAACATATGTGTGCATATATGTGTACATATTGAAAGATGTGTATGACTACAACTTAATACAATGATAAAAATTCCTCCACAATTGAGAAAAATACTTGAACATATCATTTACAATAGAAGATGTACAAACTGGTAAAGAAGCACAGTAAAATGAAAACACCAAAAAGAATTGCTCAACATCATTAGTCACCAGGGATATGCAAATTAAAGCACAATGAGATATGACTACGCCCCCATTAGAGTGGTTAAATATAAAAAGAACACCACCAACTGTTGGCAAGAATATAGAAAAATCCAAATTTTCATACCCTGCAGGTGGGAGTGTAAAATGAACAACCGCTTTGGAGAAGAGTTTGATGAATTTTATAAAGTTAAGTATATATATATACACATACAGGCCCAATAATATCACTGCTAGGTATTTATCCTAGAGAAATTAAAGCAAGGCACAAGAGTATGAAAGAAAAAATATGGATTTTATTTTATTACTAAATGTCTGTTACAGACACTATACTAAAAGCTTTATAAATATAAACTTATTTAACTTTGAAAAATGTGGCAACTTTACATAGCTACATATTTGATTTAATCCATTTATCTCAAAAATCCATTTATTAATAATCTATGCTGTGCTAAAGAATGTAATTTTCATTTGACATATAGAAAACTAGATAGCAAACTTCTCCTCATAAAGCTTGAACTTTGGATGAAGAGACTGTGATAAGTACACGTGATAAACATTCACACAAGCACCAATACTGTTCTCATTTTATAATGGGGTTGAGAGGCAGAGGTTAAGGTTTAATCCAAATTATTCAGCATAAGAGTCAGAGTCCTTGACTGCTATACTTTAATAACAAAAATGCATCTGTAGCATTGTCCCTGCCTCGCAAAACACCATCTCTTCTCTCAAGGTTCTATCAGTGTAGGAAAGAGATGAATAAACAAACTCAAATAAAACATCTAAAATTATATTATGGAGAGCCAAGTGTCCAGATTTCTAGTAGGAAAATAAAACTGGGACTGTGGGTTCCATGAGAAAGCAACAATTAAGTAGAAATCTGAATGAAGCAGTTAGGTAGGATAAAGGCTGAGTACTTTGTATATTGTTCTGACACAGATTCACAAATAGTGCAGGCCAAATTGTTCTCCCTCTCTATTCTTTTAAACTGCTTAAAAAATCACATAGAGGATCATCATTGTACATATCCCAGAATCATACATTTTTCTGTTAGTATTTTAGCAAAATAGAGCATGCAAATCTGTAAACCATCATTGTGCAATTAAAGTACAGCTAATTTCCCAGAACAATCTAGTTTTATCTAAGCTATTCTGGTGTGTGTGTGTGTGTGTGTGTGTGTGTGTGTAGATGCTTTGTGGCTCATTTTAAAACTAGTAATACTTAATTCCATTGCAGAAAGCTATATAAAGAAATGAGGCAAAACTATATAAATGGAGAATTGCATCACTCTTATTTCATTCACTTGGAATTAGTCTCAAAATAATAGACCTAAACCAAGACATGGACAATTAACTCAAATTAAAGAACCTTGTCAACCAATGTAATATCATATACAGAGCACATTAAATATGGTTATCATAGAAAACCTCAATGGTTTCTATCTATCCTAAAGTTTTTCAAGATAAAATAACTTTTCTGTTATAGTTCCACCTTTCCTGATCATTTTGGAAGTGGTAGTGCACAAAAATCTATCAGTGTGTATCTCCTTGAATACCACACTGAGCTTTATCACTGGGCCAATTTGACGCATGATATTTTCTTTATCTGAAATGCCCTTATTCCATTTTCTACGTGGGAAAAAAAAAACAGCTCAGGCATCATTTTCTTTGAAAAGATTTCTGACATCGTCAAAAAGTGACTCACTCTGCTCTTGAAATTAGCTCTACTCTTAATATATAACCACTTTATTGTATTAACTGCTTTGCATCACTTGTTTACATGTCTATCCATCTAAATATTTCCTAACTTAACTATTTCTTAAACCTTTCTTGTTATTGTTTCCCTTCAGGGTGTAACACCTAGCCTGGAATATAAGGAGCTCTTGAATAATAGAAATGTTTAAATAAGCAGTTACTAGCCCAAAATTTGGTGGCTTAAACCCTGAGATGTCCTAGAAATATCTCAGAAGACCTGGTGATCTGCTTCCAAGATCTATGCAAACCTGATGGATTTTCACTGTGCACACACTCAACCAGTATTATTAGTAAGAATAGACATGAGATAGAGGAACATTTGTGTGTGTGTGGGGGGGACATATGTGTTTAAGTTAGGCAAACAAAGCAATCAGAACACTGGTCCTATTGCTCTTGGATGAATATAAGTTCTTCTTCCACACACACACTGACACTGGGGAAGCCACCATCGGCATGTACAGTCTCTTTCATTATTTCCCAAAGGACCTACTTCCACTTTCACCCAGCTTCACATTTCAGCGACCACAGCCTTTGTAACAGACCAGCCTATTTCTGTCCTTCTCTAACTAAGGTGGAGTTTCACATTCTCAGAAAGTTCTAAATTTTTATAAACAAAAAGATTAATGTTTTCCCACTATGTTCCCATGTTGCCTCCCACCCACTATCATGACCCCAATTCTACCACATAAATCCAGCTAGACCAGAAGATGTACAGTGAAGTTGGAAACATGGGAAACTTAGGATAGAAGATCCATCAAGACTAGTAATAGGAGAGGTAATACCAGGAGGGGGGAGAGATGGAGGAATAGAAAGGGAGAACCAACTTCAGGGATCTACATATAGCCTCCTCTCTGGGGCACAGACAACCAGGAAGTGAGTGTTGGGACACATTGGACAGTGTACAGGATGAAAAAATAATTTGTAAATTACTAAGAGTTCAAGGGGAAGGGGGGGAGGATGGGTAATATAGAGAGCTGACAATGGGGGCCTGGAGGGAGGGAGAATGTTTTGAGAGTGATGATGGCAATGGGTGTGTAAAAGTGGCCTGAATACAACTGATGTTGTTAGG
>PVJH01019510.1:0-42589 GCA_004026705.1 Nesogale talazaci
ACACACACATACATACATACCCACATACACTCACACACATACATATGCCCATACTCATATACATACACATGCATATACACATATACACATACATACGTACCCATACACTCACACATATACATATGCACATACTCAGATACATACACACATACACACACATACACACATACGCATATACACATATAAATATATACACACATACACACATACATATACACATACTCACATACATTTCCATGCATATACACACACACTCACACACGGATGTACACATACACACATGTGCATTTGCACACATACACACACATACACACACATACACATTCTCAAGCATATACACATACAGACTTGCACACAGACATATATAACATACATTCACACACATATACATGCACACATACACACATGTGCATTCACACACACATACTCACACACATACACACTCACAGACACGCATACACACATACATACTCATACACACACAGATACACATTCCCATACATATGCACACATACGCATATACACACATGTATGCAAACATAATCACATACATGCACATACATACTTAGATACATATGCGTGCACATACAATAAACCAAAGAGCTGCTTTTGAGTTGATTCTGGCTCAGAGCAGCAGAAGAGGGCAGTGGAGAACTGCCCCTGGAGGGATTACACATGTCTACAGGCTCAGAAAGCCCCGTTTTCCACCCATAGAAACCATAGCTCAAAGTCCGCGCTCACTCTCTCGAGACCCTGTAGACAGCGGAGCACTGCGGTGGGTTTCTGAGACTAGTTCTGGACGGGAGTGGAAAGCCTCGTTTTTCTCTTGAGGAGCGGCTGGTGGGTTCCACCCCCTGACCTTGCCCTTTCCTGTGTGTGTGGTGACCAAGAAGGGGTGTGTGCAGAGAGGTGAGTGTGTGTGCAATTATAGATATGCATGCATGTGTGTGCTTGGGTGCATGTGTGTATATCTGTACATGAGTGTCATTAGACACACACGTCCCCTCATTTAAAGCTCTGTGGGTGTCACTAGGAGTCAAATTCCGTCCAAGAGCCCCTGCTTGTCAAAGCTCCCTTTGTAGGAACTGGAGATGCTCGGTCGATACGACCTAGAGACCCTCCCTAGGTTCTTTTCATTTGCAGTGGGCTAACCTCCACAAACTCACGTGGAGTGATTGAATGTGGTTTGTGAGACTTCACAGTATTGGGATGACAAACTCCAGCTGAGAACCTCTTCACAAGGGTTCGAGCCCCTCCCCACCCCAGCTCCTCTCTCTTTCCAGCTAACTGGCTCTGCAAAGTTTCCCAATGCCATTCTCTTTTGGTTTTGTTTTTTAAATACATCAATCATTTTATTGGGGGCTCATACAACTCCTATCATCACGATCAATACATGCGTCAATTGTACGCAGACCACATTTGCACATTTGTTGCCATCATCAGTCTCCAAACATCCTCCTTCTACCTAGGTCCCCCAGTACCAGCTCCCCATGTCCCCCCCCCATGAACACTTAACAATTTACAAATTGTCATTATTTTGTCATTGTACACTGTCGTACACTTCACCCACTTCCCCGTTGTCCATACCCCAGAGAGGTCATATGTAGATCCCTGCAATAGATCCCCCCTTTCTACTCTGCCTTCCCTCCGCCCTCCTGGCATCGCCACTCTCACCCCTGGCCCTAAAAGGATCATCTCACCTGAATTATTCCTGTTTCCAGCTCCAGTGTACATCCCCTGCATCTGTAAGGTAGAATTGGGATCATGAGAGTGGGTGGGAGGGAGCATTTAAGAACTAGAGGAGAGTTGCATATTTCATTGTGGCTGCACTGTACCCTGCCGGGCTCATCTCCTCCCTGCGACCCCTCTGTAAGGGACTGTAGCTTTGCCTATTGATACATTTTGGGTCCCCAATTGGCACTCCCCTTTATTTATAATGAAAAAGGGATGAGGAGTCACTCACTGTTCCTTGGGACGGGCACAACCCATTGCCATTGAGTTGGTGCTAATGCATAACGACGCTTAAGAACAGGGTAGATGGCCTCCTCTGGGTTTCCAAGATGGGAGGTGACTCTTTACTGGAGTAGAGGGTCCCGTCTTTCTCCCGAGGAGCGGCTGGTGGCTTAGGAATGATGATCTGGCAGTTAGCAGCCCCACTGGTCACCACCCTGCCACCAGGGCTCCTTTGGGATGGGCAGTGGTACGCATGCGCTGTTACCTCTCTTACCCTCTGTCATGACGCAGCCCAAAGGACCTCCTCCTCTCTGTCCCCCTCTAGGTCCACTCTTGTGTTGGGAGGGGTCCAGGACGGGGGAGCAAGAAACGATGAGCACCTGTAGGGGCGACTTTAGTGAGACACATAACATACACCCCTGAAAGTCTTCCGAAGACCAGGCACTCTCACATGGGTGAGGTTTGTAGGAGTCGGGTGGTCTGGGAGCACATGGCTCCCAGAACACATTACTGCTTCTTACATGTCCTCATTCACCCCTAGGCCCTCCCCTCTCTGGGCCCTGTGGAGAAGGAAGAACAATGCCTGGCGGGGCCTTGGAAGCTGGTCAACCGCTTGCATTCCTTACTTGGGAGTGCTGCCTCCATTCTTGTGCCAAGGGAGGTGAGTGAGGCTGGCATCCAGGGGCGCTCGTGGGAAAGAATTCGGACACAAGACTGGGCGAGCATGCTAACGGCCTGGCCCCCTGGGGCTTGGGAACCAGCACGAGATTATCCGACATTAGAGGTGGAGGAGCACTGGTGGTGTGGTAGTTATACATCAGGCTGCTAATGAAGAGGTCAGAAGTTCAAGACCACCAGCGGCTCCTTGGTGGTGGGAAGACGGTGCTTTCTATTCCCGCCAAGAGTGACGGTCTCGGGCACTCACAAGGGCAGTTCTACCCAGACTCAGGATCAGTGATTTGGGTTTGGGGTTTTGGTGACCAGAAAAGACCTGGATTGGGGTTTTAACAAGTCCCAGCAGGATGATCCTGAGGTTGCCGCCCAGGCTTCTGGAACAAAACCAGGCTACCTGTAGTGAAGAGGCGGTTGAGAGCATTTTGGAAATCAGTACCCAGTAATATGGAGACCCTAGCTGTGGGACTGGAGGTGACCTTGGAGCCAGAGCTGCCATCACGAGCTGGGTCCTGTCTGAGCAGCCAGAAATCCATGTGTCACGGAAGTGGCACACTTGGCAGGTTGGGTGCAAAGTCACTCGTACGACATGCCTTATATGGTCTGTCCACTGTGGCAGCGGCCACAACTCAGAGCCGCACTGAGAGTGGGCAGAGCTTGCCTGGCGAATGGTTTGGGCCAGATTGGAGAAAGGACTGCCAAGGGACCACAACCACATCAGAGCACACCTTTGAAAGACAGCAGGGGCACTTCCTCCAGCAGACGGACCGACTATCCGCACCATGCCTGACAGTGTGCAGCATAGGAGACAAATAGAGGGTCTATCTCCGTCCAGCCTCCAGGGCTGGCGCTGTCCTGGGAGCTCCTGTCAGTTGGTTGTGGCCAGGATCTCAAATCCTGTGCTAGGGCCCCCCAGGGACACGGTGAAGCAGTGCCCTCGCCCCTACACACACACACACACACACACACACACACACACACCGCAAAGTCATGACCAAGGCATCAATTCTGACTCATGACAGATAACTTCATATGTTGCAGCCTGGGACATCTCCATTGGGGGGGTTCTTATTGGGATTTTCATAGAAGCAGATCAGCCGGGCCTTTCCCCCGCAGCACAGCTGGATGGGTTCCTCAGACTGTGTGTTAGATCTGGGTTGACTAGAGAAAAAATCCAGGATATATATCTCAAGAAGCAATTACATATTAAGAAAATAACCCAATCCACATTATATCCATAAGTCTAATATTAGCCCCTATGTCCAATACTAGTCCATAAATTTGTCTTTAGACTCATACAGCCATGCAGTAATGCCGGAGCAGGAAGACCACAGACCAGTAAGGGGGAAGTCTAGTAGACCCAGTGGCAGTGGAAGGATCTCAGCACTGGTGTGGGTCTCCACGCGGCTCCTTCAGCTCCAGAGCGCTGCCTCCAACAGTGTGTCTCTTATGGCTTGTCAACAGGAATATCTCCCAGAGAGACCAAGCAGAGAGTCTATCTGTGTCTTGCCTCCAGCGAGCTATTTATCTTCTGAGTGCCTTCAAATGAGGCCATCAAGCTGAGACATGCCTGACAGGCTAAACTCCACCCCTTCACTCTTAATTGTCTCAAGTTGACACCGGATTGTGTAATAACCACCGGCTGAACATGGCCACCGTTGTGCTTCTTGTTGACTATCTCATGCTTGTGGAATTACTCTTATGTAGCACCCAATTGGTGGCCTTGGAAGTCTAGGGTCCTCAGCTGAGGCCACCTTTGTTCTCCAAGGCCATACAGACCCCTGCCTCCCACTTTGGGGAATGGAAACTGAGTCTACAATGCTTTCCCCACTGAAGGCTTCATCTAGTAAGCCCCTTAATAAACTCCTTTCTCACAAGTCTGGAGCTGCCAGTTTTGGTCTAAGATCTCTGAGCTCCTTCCACATTTGGCAGCAATTTTAGAGTTATCCGTCTGTGTTCAGATAGCTGTCGAGTGCTTAGCTGTGTGCGCGCCACCCAGGGATGATCAGCGCCAGGGAGATCAATGATCTTACAGAAGTGAGGGCTTCTGGCCTTACCTGGAGGAGACACAAGAGTGTTTCAGAAGCAATGGGGAGCACCAGACCACAGATAGGAGGAGCTGAAGGAGGCCTACAAGCCTAATGCACAATTCTTGCCGATCCCGCTAAGGACTGGCTGAGCTGATACTAGAACTCAGCTCTCTAGAGGCCTCGTCCAAGGGGCTGCCTCTTCTTCAGACTGATGCTGCCTCATTCTGGGGATGGATCCGCCCATCTCTCTCATTGTCTTGTACCTGGGTTGGAAGGGTTTGTCTACATTGGAATTGGAGTGTTGTCTGACACAGAGTGATTGCCCATAAGTGGTGTATTCTTCATTCCCTCATTCCCATCTTAACTTCTGTAGGGTCTCAGCATATATATATTTTTGGCCTGAAAGCAAAAACAAAAACAAAAACGTGACCACCAAGTTCTTCTTCTTCTTCTCCTTCTCCTTCTTCTTCTTTTATTTGGGGCTTGTACAACTCTTATCTCCATCCAGCCATCCATCCATTGTGTTAAGCACATTTGTACATTTGTTGCCACCATCCTTCTCAAAATATTTTCTTTCTACTTGAGCCCTTGGTCCAAGTTCTTTCCAACTCACAAAGGCCCCACGAGTTACGACAGGGTTGGTCAGAGCTCCAGAGGGTTTTCTTCTCTGTCCTTTCTGCCGCGTCTTTCTTTCACAGTGCCACTGAGCACATGCGAACCCTTAGTCATTTCACTGGTTTTCAAAGGCAAGCCATTTGCACCACCCAAGGACTCCTGTTTACTCTCAGTACCACTGCTGGCAGGTCTTCACCAGCCTCCAGGACTGAGTAGAATGACCTCGACTGGGTTTCTAAAGTCGTCAATCTTTACAGACGCAGAAGGCCACTTCTTTCTCCCAGGGGCAGCTGGTGATTTCGAACTGCTGACAGTTAGCAGTTAGCAGTCGAGTGCTTAACCACTGAGCCACCAGCACTCCTTTTGCTCTAGCCACTGCCTCGTCATCATCCCTGAAGTTACTTATTCAGCCTCCATCAGTCCGTCAATGACTAAGGCTTCTCAACTGTTCCTGTGCCAAAAAGGACATTTCAAGTGCCATCTTAAAGTACCACAAGGTCTTCGATAGTCTTTCCAAGGAAATCCAACCAGCGTAACTATTATTCCAATTTATGCGCCAGCCATTAAAGCTAATGTTGAAGAAGTTGAAGAATCAATACCTTCCATTTGAAGTTGACCAAACATGCAATCAAAATGCATTGATAATTTTGATGATCAGGATGCAAAAGTTGGAAATGAAGAAGACACAGTGGTTGGAAAAGATGGTCTTGGGGATAGAAACGAAGCTGAAGAGCATATGATGCAATTTTGCAAGGTCGATGACTTGTTCATTGCAAATACCTTTTCTCAGCAACACAAATGATGACGATACACATGGATTTCTCCAGATGGAAGGTACAAAAAGCAAAGGGTCTACATCTGTATGAAGAGACAAGAGAGAAGTCCAAGTATGCAGTGAAAACCAGACTGGGGCCAACTGTGGAACAGATCATCAATTGCTCATATATAAGTTCAGGTTGAATATGAATAAAATGTAAACAAGTCCATGAGAGCCAAAATACAACCTTAACTATATCCCACAGAATTTGGAGAACATCTTAAGAAAAGATGTGATACAATACACCAATGACAAGAGACCTGATGACATTAAGAACATCATACATGAAGAAAGCAAAAGGTCATTAAAGACAAGAAAGAAAATATTGCAGTGGATATCAAAAGAAACTCTGAAACTTGCTCTTTATTACTATTATAATTTATTTATTTTGGCATCACTGCTTTCCAGTGGTGGGAGTAGGAAGCCCAGCCCCACTGCTGGAATTGAACCTCCATCCCAGTGGGCCGCAGTCCCGCGCACAACCGCTATGTCACCGGGGCTCAGCCCGAAACTTGCTCTTACTTGTAGTGTAGTTTGCGTACCTGGAAGAAGTGATGAAATTAAAGAGCTGAACAGGACATTTCAAAGAGCAGCTTAAGAAGACAAAGTGAAATATTCTAATGAAGTGTGCAAAGAATGACAATCTCTTTTTCATGTTTAATCATCTTGATAGTTAATCTTAAGTGGAAAGGACTAAAGTAAAAAAAAAATACTGAAAAATTCTAAGGGAAAATTTTACATGACGCAGGAGACAGAGAAAGAAGATGGCAGAACTACAGTTACTTGTATTAAGAGAAAAAATGTAGTCAGCATTCAAGTGGTAGCATAGCAATGGGTAGTGAAGGAAAAAGTCGAAGCTGCACTGAAAGTCTTAGCCAAAAACAAAGTTCCAGGAATTGATCGAATACCAACTAACTGATTTGTTTCAACAAGCAGATGAAAGACTGGAAACACTCACTCTTCTATGCCAAGATATTTGTAAGAGAGATACAGGCCAAGCGATTGGAAGACATCCATATTTATACTCATTCCAAAGAACAGCGACCTGACAGAAACTTTCAACAATAGAACAGCATCACCGCTGTCACACACAAGCAAACTTTTGCCAGGGAGCATCCAACAATGATCGCAGCAGTACATTGACAGAGAGCTGCCAGAAGTTCAAGCTAGATTCAGAAGAGGGTGTGGAGCAGGCATGTAATTGCTAAAGTCACGTGGACCTTGCTGCCAGCAGAGAATTCAAGAAAGATGTCTCTTTGCCTTTCCTCGACTACATAAAGACATTCGACTGTGTGGATCACAATACACTACGGATCGCCATAAGATGCAAGGGACTCCCAGAACACGGAATTGGGTTCACGAGGAACTTGCCCATAGATCAAGAGGCAGTTGTGGGAACGGCACAAGAGAATAATAAACCAAAAAAATCAAAATCACTGCCATCAAGTTGATGCTGACTTATAATGCCCCATTAGGGTGAGGTAGAACTTATCAGAAGTGGCCAGCCTCTGAGACACAGAGTACGGGTTCAACAGGCGCAGTTGTACGGAGATAATTATTACTTACTATAATAAAGATATAGAGAGCGTGAGAGGAACAATAAGAGTCAAGCATATATCACACCATGGTATATGCTCACCTCTACCCCGCTTGGTGGTCCATGTGGAGAGAGAGTCAGGGAAGGGATTTCATGGTAAGGGAGAGGATCCTGAGAGCATCTGGCAATTAAGGACAGGAGAGCAAAGAGAGAGTGAGAGAGCACCCCTAACCTATGTCCCATCCTTATAGACCCTCTGGAGCCATGCCAAGCCCCCAATCACAGGCAAGGACACACGTCACAGGAAGGGGTTGTGCCATATGCACCTGTTATAGGAAAGGGAGGTATCAGGGTTCCATGTGCCAAGACCAGACCCCAGACTCCTGGATGTGGCTAAACAGGTTAGGCTAGAGATCATGAACATCAGCATGTGAATCCATCCACAGGCTTCAAAGGAAGGAAACCATCATCGGAACACCAGGGGAACTAGTTCTGTTGTGAGACAAAACAAAAGCCTCAGATAACTGGGAACCACGGGGAGAACAGCTAACTTAACTTCCACACCAAATGCTGGTAAACAGTTTGCTTAATATTTTGGAGTACAATAATTGTAGAAAAGTTCTGTCTTCATCGCACAAGAACTGACCAGCCCAAATACTCTTTTGAGGACAAGCATGGTGAGACTTGAGCCATGGACTTTGGGCACTTGTTAGTCTGGGTAGACTAGAGAAACAAATCCATAGACACACATATAGATATACGGGTACAGTTTATATTAAGGGAATAGGACATTAAGAAGCACCCCAAACCAGTCCAGTACAAAGTCATAAGTCCTATATTAGCTCATATGTCCGATACCAGTCTATAATGTCTCCTTCTGACTCATGAAGTCACAGACCAGTGGGTGCAGAGTTCCGGCGCTGACAAGGGTCCCCTCATGGCTCCTTGCTTCCAGGACTCAGGGTCCACTAAACAGCATCCAGGGGTGGTAGAAGCAACTCAGCTCTGGCAGGGGTCTCCATGTGGCTTTTCCAACTTCCGAGGTCTGGTCTCATCAGGGTAAGGCTGTATGACTTCTCCTTTGGCTCGTACAGCTCTTCGGACGCTGCCATCTTGTCTTGTCTGTAGTTCATTGTCTCTGAGACTGACTCCCAACAACTGGGGAGAGAGCTTCTCATCTCCACGAGGGAAATATTGCGAGATTTCCCAGACGTCTCAGGAGAAAGCCATGCCCACACGGAGGCCTCATTGGCTACTCAATGGCTCTCTCCAGATTAACAGGCTAGACTCCACCCTACATCTCAGTCATGAAATTAACATAAGCACCTGACCACCACAGGCTTGTCGTCAGGAGAGAGCAGTCCCTGGAGAAGAACACCACTCTTGGTAAAGTGGAGGGGCAGCGAAAAGGAGGTTGGCCCCTCAACACGATGGATGGACTGCAAGAGTGGGTTCAGACATCAAACAGTGGGGACGAGGGTGCAGGACCGGGCAGTGCTTCCTTCTGTTGTGCAGAGCGTCCCTGGGAGTTGAAACTGACTTGATAGTACCCCCTGCAGCTACAGCAACATCAACAACACTCTCACACCAGCACCAGGACTCTTGTCTCCCAGCTTTTCCTGTTGGGCTGTGGTTCAGCAACAACTTCTCAGGTGAACCGTCACTCATCAGGTTTTCTCAATGATAAGACATGATGGAAAATGTTAGAGTACCAAGAAAAGGGCCCCTGCCCTCCCCCCACCCAGCCTTGCCTACAATAGCCCTTCTGCTTGTCTCCTTCACACCTGTCTTCCCAAGCCTGGAGCCTGTTCTTTCACCTGTAGCAGTCTTGCTGGAGAGTTCACTGTCAACCCGGACGTTTCCTTTCGATGCTCCTAAACCCACCACTGTCAAATCGGTTCTTATGCTTCGTGATCCTGAGAGGGTAGAACTGCCCCTGAGAGTGTCCAGGCTGTGGTCTTTAGGAATGGAAGACATGGTCAATATAGAAAATTTAGAAAAAAAATTTATCAATCTCTTTTGCCCGCTTTCTCCTGTCAAGATTATCAACATTCTGGTCCACCTCTTTCTCATCTATTCCTTTCTTTCTTTGTGAATAAACATGAAACACTTTTTTTTTTCTAATTACCTCTCTAAACTATGCTCTGATAAGTTTCTTGTTCTTTCTTCTTTCTTTTTTATTTCCTTCTTCCCTTCCTTCCTCTGCCTCTCTTTCTTTTTTAAAGACAATCCATTTAATAGCATATGCTTCACGTACCAGACAGTCTAATCAATCAGATGAAGATGTGTGCGGTTATCACCATGACCAATTTGAGAACATTTTCTTCTCATACTCATTGTTAGTTGCCCATCCCCACCCCTGCTAGGCCCCTATCCAGCCACTATCTCTGGAGATGTCTCTCCCTGCATTTCATATACAGAAAATTACATGAAACACAAAGAGGAGGCAAGCAAAGAAACAAAAACACAACAATGACTAGACAAAGCACAGAGACGCCTCAAAGAGAAAGCAAGGAAACCTTGAAAACTGAAGCAACTTCAAAATGGGTCAAACGGGAGATCAAGTGATCAACTATTACATTTTACCCTGACTCTCTCTGCCACCTCTTTCCTATGCTCTCGGTGTGATAGCCAGACTGTTTCCAGCTCTCAATCACAATTGAGGGGATGCCTCTGAGATTTAGTCTAAGCGGGGATCCTGCAAATCCCCCATCTGTGGCCTTCTACAAATGGCGCGCTCGCAATTTAAGTTCTGAGACCATCTACTAATTCTCTATGCATGTACTAGGGTGGCTTTGTTTTTCTTCTTCTTTTCCAGCACATGCGTGAGTTAACATCATTAGGACAATGCTCTAAATGAATCGACAATTACAATTTTCCTTGAACACGATAGCTAAGCACTCCCCACTTGGTTGCAAAACTCTTCCTAAATATCGAGTTAAAGACACGCATCACTTTCTCTGGAGGACTCAGATGCCCGCTGACTTGCTTGTTAACCTATCTAGGACACAGAAGGAGACTCCAATATTTTGCCTTAAAATCCATTTGCCGCGAATACATTTATGAGGTATGGCTTTAAAAGTAATTTGTTAAGTTGAGTGAATAGAAAAATTATGGAAACACATAGTAGAGGAGTAGACTAATTGGTCTTGGTTGCGGAAGAGGTTCGTTTAAGGACTCTTTGCGACACTCAGGAGTGAAATGCACGCCAGCAATTCACAGGGCTTGGTTTGGCTTCTGGGTTAGGAGCCGGCGGGTTTGATGATCAAGCATCCTCATCCGGGGACTTCTTGATAGGGAGCCAGGACGCTGGTTCTCTGACTGCCAGTCCTCTACCCTGTGACCTTGTGCAAGTCACACAGTCTTTCCACATCATCAGCAGGTCATCTCTGCCCTGACTTGTTCCCATTGCAAAGTCTTTTGTAAACAGGGCTTCCAAGAAAGGTCCCCCTTCTGGCCACGTTTGACCTGCCTGACCCTGACTCACAGCAGCCCTGTGAGAGACTCACAGGGGCCAAGAGTCCCTCAGGTCTGGCACCAGCAGAACGAGCGCGAGACACGGAAACTCACCAACATGCCATTCATGATGGCGGTGCTTCCGATGTGCAGACACAGAGAGACCAAGTCCCTCACTCTGTATCAGAAGAAGCCAGCTTCTGAGACATACGTTACGGGTTCAATAGGCGCAGTTGTACAGCGATAATTATTATTTATTCTAATAAGGTTATAGAGAGCATGAGAGAGAGAGAGAGAGAGAGAGAAATAATGAGAGTCAGTCATATATCACATCATGGTAGCATGCTCACCTCTGCTGATGGGGCCGTCCATGTGGAGACAGTGAGTGGGGGAAGGGATTACATGATGAGGGAGAGGGACTGAGAGCGTCCAGGGCTGAAGGGCAGGAGAGAGAGAAGAGCGAACTTTAATTTTCCCCATTTAAACAACCTTATGGGGCGGGGGGCGGACACATGAGCTCTGTTGTCACTGGTCAGGACAAGTCACAGGATGGGGCTGTCTTAAAGGCGATATGGTGACAAGGGGAGTAGTCTTAGGGATGACTACATGACCGAATCTCGCCCATAGGCTTCAGGGGGAAGGGAACCATCATCATAACAGCAGGGAAGTTAATTCGGTTGTGAGACGCACAAAGGCCTCAGATAACTGGGAGCTTCGGGGAGAATAGTGAACTTCGACACCAAATGCTGGTAAATAGTTTGTTTAATATTTGAGTATATAATTGTGGAAAAGTCCTGTCTTCATCCCACAACTCTGTTGAAAAAATTGAACTCTGTTGAACTCTGTTGAACTCTGTTGAACTCTGTTCAAATGGAAGAAAAAGCCCAGAGCATGTGTGTAGAGAAGTATCATAGAGACACCTCTGTTCTCACCGAGTTTTCATACCCATCAGTCCTGAACACTGGTTCCTTGAAACTGACTCCAATGTTTGTGTGACACACACACACACACACAAATGCAAATAAATAAAGGAAAAGGAAGCACGTTTTCAAGGACAGAGTTCAGAGAGTTTGGAAAGGGGGAGCTAATGGAGACAGTAGACACAAAGCGGGGGGACTGGATTGCGTGAGCTGAAGCAGAGAGCCTGTGAATCTTTCCTTGTAAAACCAGTGCTCCCCTCTGCACTCCTTCCCTTAGTCCACAAGGGACACTTTTACACAACAGCGACAAGAAACACAGAGCCTGGTTGATGTATATGAAAAGAAATCAAAACTCAAAAAGAAGAAACCAGGACTTAGAAGGCAGCCAAGAGTTGCATGGTCATAGATGTTGACAAATAGGGATACTTATTGATCTGCAGAAAATGTGGTTTCCTGAACAAGTAATCTGGTCCATGGTCTGGAGAAGAGAAGTCACTTCTCCCACCCATTGCCTCTGTCCCAAGGCTGAAGGCTGATGTGAGCTGGACACCCTGCTCCAGTGCATCTCCTTGCCCCTTCCTTGTCCAGCCCATCGATAGGCAGCAGAATCGCAGAGATCCTGAGAGATGGCAGTCAGAGAGGGCGGAGAGGAGTGGGGATGAGGAGAGAACGAATCTGGGTAGGGGTGGGACAGAAAAGAGTGAGGAAAAGAGAGGACCTTTGACCATCCCTTAAACCTTCAGAATGACTATGTTAGTCCAGGTAAACTAAAGAAACAAATACATAGGCACAAATATAAATATAAGTGCATGGTTTATATACAAGAAGAATAAGACATTAAGAAAATATCCCAACCCAGTCCAGCTCAAAGTCATAAGTCTGATATTAGCCCATGTGCCTGATACCAGTCTATAACATCTCCTTCCGACTCATGAAGTCACAGGCCTGCAGGTGCAGAGTCCTCGTGCTGGCAGGGGTCTTAACATGGCTCCTCACTTCCAGGTCTCAGGGTCCATCAATAACATCCAGTGGTGGTAGAAGTAACTCAGCACTGGCAGGGGTCTCCACGTGGCTTCTCCAGCTTCAGAGGTCTGGTTCCATCAGGGTAAGGCCATGTGGCTTCTCCTCTGGCTCCTTCAGCTCGTGGAACTCTGCCATCTTGTCTGGTCTGTCGTTCGTTGTCTGTGAGACTAACTCCCAACAACTGGGGAGATAGCATCTCATCTCCACAAGGGAAATATCATGAGATTTCCCAGAATTCTCAGGAAAAAGCCATGCCCACACCGAGACTTCATTGGTTACTCAATGGCTATCTCCAGATCAACAGTCTAGATTCCACCCCTACATCTCAATCATGACATTAACATAAGCACATGACTGCCACAGACCATTCCTTATTAATTTCACACTTTCACATAACTCTGTAACCATATGTAACTTTCAAATAAACAATAAAATCATATCCATAACTAACAGGATAAAACTAAAATGCATACAATTCAACATCTGTCACCATCATTTAAAAATAATAT
This sequence comes from Nesogale talazaci, assembly GCA_004026705.1. NCBI lineage: Eukaryota > Metazoa > Chordata > Mammalia > Afrosoricida > Tenrecidae > Nesogale > Nesogale talazaci. Next base: position 13,533 of record PVJH01019510.1, read on the forward strand.
CCTAGGGCTGAGTCCTGGTGGCATAAGTGGTTGAGTGCGGGACTACGGCCCATGGGCTTGGTGGTTCAAACCCAGCGGCGGCTCTCAGGAGCAGCACTGGGTAGTGCCCACGACCACCAGAGGCAGTGATGCCCCCCCCAAATAATATTCTATAAATGAGCAAAACAAAAGATATCATGTGCCTTACAATTGCAGTTACAAAATATCTACACCTTGATCATATAATCTTATGAAAATATATTCCCCCACCTATGAGAGTTTGTAAGCCAACCACCTGTGCCTTTATTCCCCCATTTTGGATATCTAATTTCTATATGGCCCACTTACAACAACCCTGCGCTCTGAGGAAACAATGCTACTTTCAACATGAAGAATCTTCATTCCAGTTGGAAACTCGTGAAGTGTGCACCCGTTAGCAAAGTCAATCCATAAAGTCAGCAGCAATATGCACTAGCTCACAGATTCAAATCATTTCTCTTCCTCTGATCGGGTTATGGTCAACCCAATGTGGGTTGTCTCACTTAGCCTCACCAGGGTATTCATTGGTCACCTTTCCTTTAGACCATGGTCCCATCTCAAATTCTCAACATGTCTAGCCTTCTCACGCCGGGTTATGAACATCAGACCAGTCAACCCCCTCTCTTCTTCTCTATTTCCTGTGAACCAGGTCCACCGGTCTCAGTGGCCAAACTCAACCAGTCTATTTATTGCTACAGTTCTCCTACTTTCACTGACAAGTAGTAAATCTGGGTGGCCACCTAACAAGCATTTCATCCTGCCACAGGTTTCCTTTAACATCTAGTCCCAGAAAGGAGTTATCTTCGTGGTTCCAGATTCCTTCCCTTCTGAAAATAACCACTAGTCAGGATTTTCCAAGGGAACAGAAGGTCAGTCTGACCTTCTCTTAGAATACAAATATCTTGAGCACTCCAATAGACTGGGTGGGGCTAATTCCTTCAGAGAAGTCTTTCTAAGTGTGGTTTAAACCCATGTAAGGATAGGACGGGGTTAATCTCTTCAGTGATATCTTTGAAGCTGAGCCCTAAACCCTCTAGAGGTCAATACTTGGCTCGAGGTAACTGGATTTACAAATTCTCTTTCATACTTCCTAAGAAGCATTTCTATACATCCTTATATTTGCAATAATAGGCATAAGAAATCAGTCTAAACAAAATAGAGTCAGAAATTAAACTTAATTATTTTTTGGGGGGGCATCACTGCCCTCTGGTGATGGGAGTAGGAGGCCCAGCCTTTGCTCCTGTGGAGTTGGAATTGAACCTCCATCCTAGTGGGCCGCAGTCCTGCACACAACCACTATGCCACTGGGTCTCAGCCTAAACTTAATTCTTAAAAAGTCAAGGTCAATACTTATTATGCTTATCTATATCATTATCTAAACTACTGTTTATACAAAAACATTGAACTAGGTCTCTGAAGGCATCAAAACATACCATTCTTTTGGTCAGGCATTCTGACCTTCTTAACCATTGTCCCTGAGCAACATAGGTTCTGAGACATTCAAACGGCAGCTTTTATCCCTGAGCTCAAGATATACGTTAACAGTATTCATTTTATATAGAAATAACCAAAGACAGCTTCCAAACAAAATAATCAAAACTTTAAATTCCCATATTGTTTCCAGAAAATAACTCAGGAAACTGCAAGGATATATCTGACTTCTGGCTAGCCCAAGAAGTAACAATGCCATGAGGCAGAAATCAAACATATATCTACTTTCATCTTTATGATTTGTTTTCCCCACTCCTAAGGTACCATAATGTGTTAGTCCGCGTAAACTAGAGAAACAAATACATAGACTCATATATAAATATAAGAGTATGGTTATATACAAGAGGAATAAGACATTAAGAAAATATTCCAACCCAGTCCAGCTCAAAGTCATAAATCCGATATTAGCCCATGTGCCCGATACCAGTCTATAACGTCTCCTTCCGACTCACGAAGTCACAGGTCAGTGGGTGCAGAGTCCTGGCGTTGGCAGGGGTCTCCTCATGTCTCCTCACTTCCAGGGCTCAGGGTCCATCAACAGCATCCAGTGGTGGTAGAAGCAATCCAGCGCTGGCAGGGCTCTCCACGTGGCTTCTCTAGCTTCAGAGGTCTGGTTCTATCAGGGTAAGACCATGTGGCTTCTCCTCTGGCTCCTTCAGCTCCTGGGACGCTGCCATCTTGTCTGGTCTGTAGTTCATTGTCTCTGAGACTAACTCCCAACAACTGGGGAGATAGCTTCTCATCTCCACGAGGGAGATATTGTGAGATTTCCTACAAGTCTCAGCAGAAAGCCTCATTGGCTACTCAATGGCTCTCTCCAGGTGAACAGGCTAGATTCCACCCCTATGTCTGCATCATGAAATTAACATAAGCACATGACAGCCATACTGACTTTGATGAAGTTAGAACCACGCTTCATCTAGGATGGAAATATGTGACTTTCTACTCCTGTAAGGAGTTAGCATCTGGGAAACCCACAGGGGGATGCTTCACTCATCCTGCAGGGTCTCTATGAGTCAGAATGGACGGGACGGGAATAAGTTTGAGTTTGCATCTAGGATGAGCGTCTTAGGATTATATACACGCTCCAGAGGAGGACTTCCTCTCACTTGTCTCTCTGCCTCTTACCAAACACAATGTGGCAGTTATATAATCTGTTGTCAATTTGACAGGATTCCAAGTGAAGGGGTGGAGTTTACCTGTCAATTGGGTCATAACCAATGAGGCCTCTGTGTGGGCATGGCCTTCTCCTGAGGATTCTGGGAACTCCTGTATTCCTCCTAGGAGGTGGGAGGTTCTCTCTCTCTCTCTCTCTCTCTCTCTCTCATCACTCTCTGGGAGACATTGTCGCTGATAAGACATGTGAAACTCCTCTCGTGCCTTGTGCTGAAGGAACGACATAGACACCAACACCAGCACTGAGATGCTTCTACTGCCACTGGATCTACAAAACTTCCCACCTACTGACCTGTCATCTTCCAGCATTCAGTGTCATTACAAGCATTTTGTGAGTCTGAAGAGGACTTTATAGATCGTTATTAGACATATGGACAAATATTTGACTTATGGACTTGATCTGGACTGGACTGGGATATTTTCTGAATAGTCAATCGCTCTTTTTTTTTGGGGGTGGGGGGGAGGGCACCACTGCCCTCTGATTGTCATGGGAGCTACCCAGTCTTGCTCCTGGAGAGCTGCTGCTGGATTTGAACCACCAAGTCAATTGCTCTTGTACATCAAGCTCTTTCTTATACACACAGGAATGTCTATGCCTTTATTTCTTTCATCGCCCTGGACAAACACAGCCAAAAACTTACCCACGGTCTCAAGACACAGCAACCTGATGAGAAGGGCAGAATTGAGCTGCTTCCTGGGGTTTCCTGACACTTCAATTATTTACAAGAGCAGAAAGCCTTGGGACCGCTGCCGGGTTTGAACTGCTAACCTTTAGGTTGGCAAATCATCTCAGAACCTACTTCGCCATCAGGCCTCCATCTCTGCCAGTTAGTGGTTTGGAAAGGTCGGGTCTGCCACAGCCTGTCAGCCTCTGGCTGAGGACTGGTCCTGCTGGGGCAGACCTGAGCCTCTGCAAACTGGCCTGGCCTCTAGTTCTGGTACTGTGAATGCAGCCCCTACCAGGCTAGTCAGCGTGGGAGACGTCTTGGCACCAGAGCCCCTGCAGCTTGACGACTGAAATGCGTCCCATTGGGTCCTTGGTAAGATCTGGAGCAAAGCCTGAACTCTGGGAGGGAAGTGAAGAAAAAGCAGAGTTAATATTTTCCAGATGTCTCTTTCTTCTCTGTCGGGATTAATTGTCGGTGACAGAGCAATTAAATTGGACAGAACATGTGGGGGAGAGGAATGTGAAGCAGCAGGTCTGATTAATGAGGAGAGGAGGCTGAAGCTGTGGAGACAGAACGTGGTGCAGACAGGACCATGAGTCCTCCTGAGGGCAGCGTAGGTTGCTGTGCCGTCCTGACTTATTTGCATGTTGCTACAATGCCAGAAGCATTTTAAACACCAACAGGGCCATCCATGTGAGCAGAGGTCAGTGGAACTTCCAGGCTAAGACAGTGCCAGAAGTGGGCACCCTGGGTGGCAGGCGGACGGAAGAAACGGTGCTGACACAATGGAGACTTCCCTGAAATGCACACCAGAGCTGCCACTCCATGCAGCTCCACAACCAGCGGAAGGACCACCGCCCTTGGCCTAGAGACCCTCCGCCTCTTCTTCTCAAACTGATTGGCTTGAGGACTCGTCTCCCTAACAACCTACCCAGAAGGAGCCCAGCGCAGCCGTAGGTGATGTCAGCTGGGGCTTCATCCCACCTTTGGAGGGTAGAGATGCCTCGAGTTTCCCTCCCAGGGCTTTTCTTGATTCTGCCACTTCTAGAAAGAGTCTTGGTGGTGATGTGTGGTTACACAGTGGGCTGCGATTCCTGTGTTTGATGGTTCGAAGCCACTGGCCGGTCTGAGGGAGCAAGACAGGACTTTCTGCTCCTGTAAACTGTTACAGTTCCAGATACCCACGCGGGGACTCTCTGTGAGCCGGCATTGGCTGGATGGTGGTGGGAAGATGCTATGGTGACTGCGAACCTGAGGGTGGGCAGTTTGAACCTGGCAGCCGCTCTGCAGAAGGAAGACGTGGCAGAGATGAAATGCCTCTGCAGAGATGACAGCCATGGGAAGCAACGGGGCAGGTCCTCTGGGTCCCACTTTGACAACAGCTGCTTGTTCCCTGGTTTGGCTTCTTGCTTTTACTTCTGAGCACTTTTTTTAGAATTTGTCCCCAATAATGATCGATTGCTACATTTTTTTTATTATTATAAAATGTCAAGCAACAGCCCTACAAAGAACAATTAAAGCAGTCCATGAAGCGGAGAGCGTGTTTGAGGATGAGAGGCCTCGGATAAATGCCCCACTCAGACTGTCCCAAAAAACCACAGAATTGAGTGTTTTTCAAGAGCCAACTTTGTGGTCATGGTGTTTGAATTGTATTTTTTTAAAAACTGTTCGTCGTAGGTGTTTTTCCGTCCAGTAGACCCCATGACGCTAGCCCTCCATACGGTCCTCTCGTTATACGAAGCAGTGCTCTTCTGGGCCCCTCTGTATGGCAAAGGCGGCTAGAATGGCATGTTCTACCAGTCTGTCATGAAACTGAAAACCAGCGAATGGTGACCAAGTGCAATGCCAGAGAATAACCGTGCTCTCCAGCGCTTCCAAAAGTTGGTTTTTCCACAAGAAGACACCCCACCTTTCCTTAGAGGTCCTCTGACGGGACTCAATCCTTCAACCCTTCCATTAGCAGCCAAGCACCTTAACCATTTGCACCTCGCAGGGGCTCCCATGAAACTGGCAGAGGAAGACCCACCAAGGAAGGAGAGGAAGGGTTTGTGGAGCTACCGGGCTCCATGTCTTCACGCAGGCTCCTTCACGCTCAGCACTCCTTCTGAAGGCAACCCGCTGATGCAATGTGAGTTCTATGCTTATGGCCCTCTACGATGCCACTGATGAGGTCCCTGTGGCACACTGCTTAAAGAATTGATTCTCAACCTGTGGGTCGCGACCCCTGGGGGTGGGGGAGAGAGAAAAGAGATTCTGTAGACTAAAATAGAATTAAAAGCTGTAGTGACTCATTTCCAAAAAGCAGAATATATCAGGGGAATGGGAAATAGGAAATAACTTTACAGTGAAGAAACCTGACCGTCTCCACTTGAACCAAGTTATCAAAGTTAATGTCACTGGTATCGTCACGCAGACTCCTGTACTCCTGACATGAGGTACCAAGAGGGTTAGGTCACCTCTGTGAAATTCTTCCCCAAAGTTCTGAGCCCATTGAATCATGAGGGGTGGGGGTGGGGAAATCCAATTAACCCAAATGTGGGAACATTCTACAAAACACCTGTACAAAATGGGAGGGGGTGGGGAGAGACCAACTGTAAATGGTCGCAGATCTGAGCAGACTAAGGTGACATGATAGTTACATGTAATGTGACATCTGGGATGGAGTCGTGGAGCAGAAACAATTTTGGTGGGAAAATTGGAGAACCCACGTAAGGTTTAGAGCTTAGTTTATGATACAATACTCATGTTAATTTTTTTGTTTTGAAAACAAAATGTAGGCCAGCCATTGTTAACAACAGAGGAATCTGGATGAAGAATGCCTTAGAATTCTTCTTTTCCATAAATAAAAGCTTATCCCAAAGTAAGCAGCCTGATATATCAGGCAGTGGCAACACGCAAATCTTATTTTGATCTTTAATTTGAATAGAACTGTGTGTTAGTCCCAGTAGACTAGAGAAACAGACTCATAGACATGTATATGGATATAAGGGAAAGGTTTATATACAAGAGGAATGCAACATTGAGAAAGCATCTCAGCCCAGTCCAGTTATCAGTCTATAAAGTCTCTTTCTGACTCATGAAGTCACAGGCCAGTGGGTGCAGAGTCCTGGCACTGGCAGGGGTCTCCCCATGGCTCCTTGCTTCCAGGGCTCAGGGTCCATCAGCAGCATCCAGTGGTGGTAGAAGCAACTCAGAGCTGGCAGGGGTCTCCACATGGTTTCTCCAGCTTCAGAGGTCTGGTTCCATCAGGGTAAGGCCATGTGGCTTCTCCTCCAGTTCCTCCGATGCTGCCATCTTGTCTTGTCCATAATTAGTCTTCTCAGAGACTTACTCTTGACAACTGGGGAGATAGCTTCTCATCTCCATGAGAGAAATATCATATTTCCCAGAAGTCTCAGGAGAAAGCCATGCCCACATGGAGGCCTCATTGGCTATTCAATGGCTATCTCTAGATTAACAGGCTAGACCCCACCCCTACATCTCAATCAGGAAATTAACCTAAGTACATGACCGCCACACACTGCTTGTGTAAATGGCATTGGAGAGACTTAGCTACTTGAGTCCCGTCATTTATTTGTCTGTGATAATCTTATGGTGATTTTTGAAAGAGCCCTGATCTTTCAGGGATATGTGCTGAGACCTTTCAAATCAAGAGATCAGATACTTAAGATTTGTTTTAAAAAACAAAAAAAGGAAGTGAGGCAAAAGGGTGCCGGGGAGGTGAAGAGAGAAGAGGATGAGATGGAGTATGGGTTGACCATTGTTGTTGAGTCTGAGCAATGGGTCTCCTGAGGTTCATTTCCAGACTTTCTTCATTTGTAGGCAGGTTTAAAGTTTGATGTTAACACAAAGCCAAAAAATAAAAAATCACAATGACAATGGTGATGAGGTTCGCCTTGGAATCTTCACTGCTCTGATACAGGCATCGTTGAGCTGGAAGTATCAAGGCAGAGCAAAGGGGGGCAGCGCTCAGGTTTTTAAGGGATAGTCCAATTACTGTCAGGTCCATTCTAACTTGTGGCACCCCTCCATACCCCTCCCTACAGGATTTGTAATGCAAGTTCAGGGAAGCAGGTCACCAGGCCTTTCTTCTGAGCACCGTGTGTGTGCACTCAAACTTACAATCTTTTGGTAAGCAGTGAGTAGCTGAGTTAACCGTTGGCACCCCCCAGGGACTCCGTTACCCAGAACAGAGCAGAGATCTCTCCCTGCTGGGTGTGGCCAAGGGTGTGGATTGGTTTCTTTGTCTACTAAATCCATGCACCACCATCCAACTGCCAGTGCTTCATACTGAGCTGCTAGTTTATTGCCACGATGTCTGAGGCTCTGCCACTCATGGCTCCAGGTCCAGCAGCGTCACCCATGACAGAAAGGTTTCAGTGGAACTTACAGACCAGGAAGAGAACCTATTTGGTGGCCTATTTGTGAAAATCAGCAAATGAGAGCTCTAGGGTTCTCAACAGAATACTTAGAGTTCTAGAAAGTCCGCTTCTGGCTGGCCAACCGAGGGAGAGAAGGTTTTGAAGAGATGAACTGATGCAGTAGTTGACACAATGGCTTCAAACACGCCCTTGATCACGAGGCTAGTTCGGGCACGGGTATCATCGTGTTCTGTCCACCAAGGATTGGCACCAAATTCTAAGGAAACTAACTAGTGAGACTGGGGTGGGAGGGTCCCATTACCTGGGAAAAGGCAAAAGCGTCCACCTTTTTTTGTTGTCCTTGTGGTGCTGTTAACCCTTTCTGAGCTCATCCTAGTTGCCCTAGGTGATAACTGGTTGGCTTGATCCAGGCCTGGACTAGGCAGGGTGGGGGGCTCGGCAACCTCATTTTAGTCCACCATTCCTTCAACCCTTGCCCAATCCCCACCTTCCTGCCTTGATTCTGAAGCCATCTGCTTGTCCCCAGTCACTAGTCGAGATGGTGTGGCCATGGCATGGGGGCGTGGGTCCTCCTGCGGAGAAGAGTGTTAGAAGGATAGAAGGGGGGTTCAGAGGGCTGGATGGCAGAGGGACTGGAGGGAGAGGGTGCTGGTAGCCTAAGGGAAATCCCACAAGCTTCTGGATGGACACCCGATTCTGTCTCAGACTCTGTTTGTGTTCTGCCTGTCCTTCACCTCTCTAGCCTTCTGTTCACCACTAGGGTGGGGACAGAGAGCTCAAAGACCTTCCTGTTCATCAGTGATCGATCTCATTTCCTCTTGGTGGAGGGAGAAATTCCCTGACAGATAGATGAAGTTTGTCATTCCCCCAAACAAACTCCAAGGAAATGCAGAGGGAAGCGAGTAGCCAGACTGGCAGGCAGGGAGGGCTCTGACGTGCGTGTGGGTCATATCCGAGGTTAAAGCGGGCATGGGGGATGGCCGGGCACTGACTTTCTTTGCCCCGGAAGCAAGTGACTTAACAAGGGGTTACTCAACCTTGACAAAGCAGGAGCCGTCCACAGCTCTGCCCTCTGGCACATACCTGATCTCTCAGGTGGCTGGGGCTGGGGGAGGGGACATAAGCGGGTGAGGGGGGGGGGTGGAAACTTAAGAGGGGCTTGGCTGCCTGCTTTGAAGGCTTCCGAGTCTCACAGGATGGGCCGCTCCCGAGCCAGGACGTTCCCAATGCGTCTTACTCACCGCAGGACTGAAATTGGACCACGAGGTTACCCCTCGGGCACATGACTTGGCAGAGTAAGTCATTCCCCAGCAACGTAGCCTCGCATCCTGACAGCTCACAAAGGGGCTTCTGCCCAGACGGCGGCCTCCCACGGGAGCTGCCGCCTTCAGGGAGACACGGGGAGGGCCCTGTGTGCTCCGAGGAAACTGGGCTATGTCAGTGTGCTGAGTCACTCGGGAAGCAAAGTCTCCGAGAAGCTGCCTGGCTCTGTCAGACAGCCTCTGTTTAAACCCGCTGAGCCCACCTGATTCTACAAGGCCGGGGGGCGCTGCCAGACCCCTGCCAGACCCCTCCCAGCACAGGTGACAGCGCTCGATCGCAAAGAGCCTCGTTCACAAACTTAGGGGCACTTATAAAGTGAACAGCACCGTTGTCCCATCAAGAGTCACGGGTTCCCTTCCAAGGAACCCCTCCACCAGCAGGCCCCTCCCAGCGTTGAGATAATTCGTTCCACCAGGGTTTGCTGTGCACGGGCTCAGTACCAACATCTGTGCTGGGTACCTGAGGCGCCCAGATGAATAAGACAGGCCTGCTGGGAACGTCGCGCACCCCCCACCCCCAGCCCCCCCAAGCTTTAGCTACCTCTGTGTGTCTCCACGCGTTCCTTTAGCTAACCCTCTTCCTGCCTGGCGACCTTCAGTCCCCATCAAGCCGATCCCTGTGCCTTTTGTCCCCCCTTTGCCCTCAGCGTGGCGCTGAATGTACGTGTTTGTGGGCTCATTGGTTCACTTTTCCTCCCACAGCCTGGGAAAGTCTGCCTTCTCCTGCTGGCCCGCAGAGTCCAAAGGTACAGCCCTTGGACCAGTGCCTCTAGGTCAAGACACCTGGTGCGGTGAGTTACTTGGGTCTGGCTTCCCTCACATGTCCCACAGCACCCGAAATCGCTCCTGCGCTTACCTGGAGATGGGCTTCAGTTATAAGCCACACCCCCGACGGTATGGAGGCAATGGAGTTGGCTTCAACTCACTGTCACACCCCTGCTTGTCAGCGCAGGACTGTGCTTCAAAGCCCTTTCAGTGACTACTGGTTCCAGACGTCAGCAGGCCTTTCCTCCAAGGTGTTTCTGGGTAACCCCCAACCTCCACCCTTTTCGCAAAGCGTGCTCCCCATGCGGGGCTCCTACCAGCAAGAGGGACCCCCACCTCACAGGGCTCTGGAAAGAGACGTTTACTCCTCCCGTGCTCAACTGCCTCCAGATCAGCACACCTGGCTGAAGTATAGGGGGTGGGGTGGTGGGGCGTGTGTGTATGTGTGTGTGTGTGTGTGTGTGTGTGTGTGTGTGTGAGACAATGGGGGCAAGACTGGGGAAGTGGTTTAAGAGATCTCGGGAACAGAAATGTACCTTGGGCCTTGGCTCCGTGCAAAAAAGAATTTAAGCCGAAACCTGGTTTGTGATCCAAACAAGTTTTATGAAAATTCAAAGAAGTTTCGGGTTTGCATCGCCACCCGGGGAGATCCCTCACGCCAGTCTGCCCACCAGGAAACTGCTTGAGAGAGAGATACGTGCGCCTCTGGGCCACCATCTGATGTCCTACAATGTAGGACACAAACTTGAGTTTTCAATTCTCCCGCGGGGAGGGGTGGTTTACACCCTGGTAGACTCCATTGGCTGACGCAGGTGAACGCAATTCAGTTGTAGCAGTTTCGTCGGAAGCCCGGATTTTTGAGCAGGCGCAGTGTGCCACCGTTTTTTTGACCTCTAATGGATGTCCTTTCCCTGCTCTGGCTACCTATGAGTGGGACGTCTCAGCCAAACATCATTGTTTTTGTCCTGATCTGTGACTTAGATTTGATTTTGTTGCTTCGCCTGTCTGTCTGAAATGAACTTGTCTGTCACTGGAGACTCCAAGTCCGCTTCCGTTTTACTTTTCCTCCTTTTGTGAAATTTTAACTTGTTCCTAGGGCTTAAATGAGGAACCTTGGTTGTGCTGTGGTTGGGGGTTCAAACCGACCAGCCGCTCCCTGGGGGAAAGACTGGTCCTATAAATTCATAGTCTTGGAAACCCACTGCAGGGTCGCTAGGTAAGGTTAGAATGCACTCACTGGCAGTGGGTGTGGTGGTTTTTATTTTTCAGGCTTTAGGCTTAGATGTGTCATGCAATATTTCTTTTTTTTGGGGGGGGGGCATCACTGCTCTCCAGTGGTGGGAGTAGGAGGCCCAGCCCCACTGCTGGAATTGAACCTCCGTCCCAGTGGGCCGCAGTTCTGCGCACAACCACTACGCCACCGGGGCTCAGCCTGCAATATTTCTTAACATTTGAACTTAAGCACTGCCAATTGATGATGAGACTGATGTGTGGGGAATAATGCTGTTGTTATCAAGATGCTGGGGTAAATATGCCTGCATAGAACTTGGAGAGTAAACAAGGCCTGCTCTCGTTCTTGAAGGTAACATAAGCATTTTCAACCAACTACTTGTTGAGTTAGTTCCTGGTGACCTCCGTGCATGTCAGAGTGGTGATGGTAAATCATCAGGCCTTTCCTCTGCAGCACCGTGGGTTGATTCAAACCTCCAGCCCAGAGGTCCTCAAGCTTTTTAAACAGTTCACTGTCCCTCAGACCGCTGGAGGGCGGCACTGTAGTTTAAAAACAAAACAAAAACTGGGAACAAATTAACAGTGGGATTGAGTTGGCTGCTAAGCAGGACAGCAGTGGCGGCAAAAACACCCGGCAGGCTGGATAAAGGTCCTCGGCGGGGGGTGGGGATGGGGGGCCCATGTGGCGCGTGGCGCCTTAGTTTGAGGACTTCTGCCCTAAGGCTTCCTTCTGCTCCCAGGTCTGGTTCTTCAGACAGGAAGCATGGATGGGCTCGCCCCTCGGGCTGTAGCCAGCCCTCTTTTCCCACTGGTCTCTGGACTTCCTGCGGGGCACGGTTGGCTTTACTCTCACCTTGGAGACAGAAAGAAGGTCTAAAGTAGTGGCTCTCAACCTTCCCAATGCCCAGACCCTTTCATATAGTTCCTCATGTTGTGGGGAGCCTGTATGTGGGTGGACCCGCCTAGAGACGCGTAGAGGAGTGGCGTCTCATTTCCTAAGACCATCAGAAAGACGGTCCTAGGTGACCCCTGTGAAAGGGTCATTCGACCCCCAAAGAGGTCAAGATCCCCAAGTTGAGAACCGCTGGTCTAAAGAGAGGGTTTCGCTGCCACGGAGACAGGAGGGTTGATGCTGTCCAGTGCAGCTGCTTTCTCACCAGGAACTAAACAGATGCTGGGGCTGGGCTAACAAGCGCTGAGTGACTGGGTCCTGTCTGCCCTCCTCGCTTGCTTGGGTTCACATGCCCGAGTAGCTATATCTTAGTTGACAACTCCTGAACCATCCAGCAGCACCCTCCGTGGTCCTCCAGACAGGCCTCTATCAAGTCTGCAGAGGGGAAGAACCTGGGAGCTGGCGTACACGGGAGAGTGCGCATACACAGAGCCGAGCCCACCCAATTGCCTTTAAGAGTATACAATTTGGCTCCCCTCCCACTCACAGCCAAGCCTGCGCGGTCCTTGTGGACTTGGTCAGGTTTGTTCTCTGGACCTCTCCATCCTCACGTGTTCACGAACTTACCCATTCGTTCTTCAAACACTAAACAAGGCAACTCAGTTGGAAGCCCATCTTTGGCGGCCTGTCATTGACGGTAATCCTTGGCTGTCATTGACTGATCAATTCCGAGAGACCCGGGCAAGGCTGTTGCATGTGAAGCACGTAGAGGGTGCTGTGGGCCTTCAACCCACTGTAAGCGAGGTGCCTGCCAAGCGCGCGGGCCCACAAACCCTGCTGAGAGGAGCGGTATCATGCATTTTCCAGGGAGTCCAGGGGAAAGGGAGAAGCCAGGACTTGGATGATCCACGGAACTGAAAGGGTTTCCTTCCCACTGAGGAGCGCACTGGAAGCTTTTGTGCATGGGCAATCTTTGCTCCCCAATAGCTAGAGACTGTGACTCTTTAGAGAAGTGGAAAGCTTTATCTTTCCCTGGAGGGTGCAGCTGCTGGTTTCAAAGTGCTGACCTTGCATTTTGCAATTCAAGGTGCAAACACTAAGCTACCTTGGCGCTAGAAGGCGGGGGTCAGCCTGTCCAATATCGCAGGCGGCCGGCGGAGGCTCCAGGGCCTCTGGACTCCTGGCTCGGAGCACCCAGGGGAGAGGCGGGTCCTGAGGCAGGGAGGGTCCTGGCAGGGAGAGGAGGGACCAGCCCCGTCAGCCCGGCCCCCGGCTGCCCTGGGCGGAGCCGGCCCGCCCGCGCGCAGGTGAGCCAGCCCGCGCAGAGCTCAGCGCGGCGGGTGCCAGCCTTGGGGGCCCCCCCCGCGGCCGCCGCTCCGAGCCACGGGTCAGAGTCGTCTGCTCCGGAGCCATGGCCGGCCTGGATTTCGGGGTCACCGTCGTACTGCTGGGGGTTCTGCTGCTGGGCGCGGCGCGGCTGCCGCGCGGGGCCGGTGAGTGCGCGGCGTCGGGTGCGGACGGCGCCGAGGAGCCGGGCGGGCGGGGAGGGTGCGCAGCGATCCACCGATCGAAGGTGCCCAGGGGACGGCCGGGGAGTGCGTAGGGCGCCTGGTGCCGGGCACTGGCGTCGTGTGCGCCCGCGCTGGGCACTTGGGAGTGTCCTCGAAGGAGAACCGGCCCCTGGTCCGGGCAGAGCTGGGAGCCCTGTCTTGGTGGCGCGCGCCGCGCCCAGGGGACGTTGCCAGGACTCTCAGAAGTCACTCGGCAGGATGTGGGGCTGCAGCTTCCTTCTCCGGGTTTGTGCCCGAAAAGCGTGGTTTGAAGCCAGATTCCCTCCAGGTCGCCGTGCCCCTCGGGCACGCTCTGGGCCATGTTCCCACTTTCTGAGAAGCTCACCGCATCTGTCTGCGTTGCGCAAGCGGGCGGGCCGGGCTCTCCGTTCTCACCTAAGTTGGGCGGAGTGTGAGGACAGTCAAAGAGGTCTTACAAGGGACGCTTGTGGATCCAGAGTGCTCCGGTTAGAGGACAAGAGGCGAGGGTTGGGGTGGTCGTGGTGGTAGTGGTGGTCGCAGCCTTGACTAGCAAGGAAGAGTCCAGGGCGCCCTCTCTCCCTCCTGCCTCCCTCCACCCACCCTGCAACTTTCAGAACACAGTAAATATCCAGGGTTCATCACACTAGAACTTAGTTTTGAGGCCTAACCTAAGACTCTGGGGTTTTTTGTTTTCAAAACAGAAGTGTCCAGGAAGCGATTGGAGTTTTTGATGCCCTTGTGTTGGTTGGATAGGTAAATGATCAGAAGGAATAAAATGGAGCCAGTTGAGATGAACTTTGGAGTCTCCATGACTGTTTCCATTACAAATGGAGGAAGCTTCCTCCTTCCTGTCTCCAGTCACATGACCTACGCTGCCCAGTGGAGAAAAGTCTTAAGACCTCATTGAAAACATTGCAGGCTTGTTTACTGTCATTTTGTGGGGCAAGGGTGCTGATTTTTCCGGATTTCCTTTGGGCAGAGGGAGGGATTTTCTTTGAGGTGAAGGAGGGGTTTCAGAGAAGGGAAATTGGCAAAAGAACGTGTGTTCACCACACGTTGAGAGCAATGTTGAAACTCTGAGAATTGTCCCCGCTATTTCCAACGGTCTGATACCCCCTGAACTCTGTCCTGGTAAGTCTAGGGTGTCAGCCAAGGGTGGCAGCCGGTTCGGAGATTGTGTTGTGACCAGTCTTGATTTCTTCCTGGACAGGGAGGCTGTCCCTTTGTTTCTCATAATTCCAGCAAAGTCCCTTCCCTCTTGGAGGAGGTCCTGGACTACAGACCTACCTACAGGTCATTGGATACATGGGAGGAAGCTTGGGAATTTTCTTGTTTCACTTTGTGAAAAGCCTTCCCAGGGCCTCCCCAACGTGGCCTGGGAAGCCACACAGTCAGGCTGCAAGGAGGGCTGAAGAGGGACAATCCCTGGCTTGTTGGTAGTTTCTAAATGGCCCGGCCATTTGCAAAGCCACCAAGCCTGCTCTGGGAGGGCAGAGAAAGCCAAGATTCGGGCACAGCGGTTTCATTTGGTACACTCCAGGAGCTTTTCACGCTGTGCCCCCTGGGCTCCTATTGCCCTCCAATAGGGGACTGCTTATGTCAGGTTTTATTAGACCTCCGGAGACAATTAAGAAACATGAAACAGAAGATTCCGTCATGGCCCAGAGAGCCGAGGTTAGGGAGAGGTGGAAGCTGGGCTGTCCTGCTCTGAGGGCTCTGAGCATGTGTTCCACGCTGTCCTGGCTCAGCCGCGCAGGGGACATTCTGCAGACAGGATGGCCGGGCCCCTGCCTCTGAGGATGCTGGGTGTATGTTCCCCAGTGCCCCAGGAGAGGTCGCCGGGATGTATGTTTGTCCACCAGCGCATGAGTGCCCCACACTGCCCCCTGCCCAAGATGTTATCCTCAATGTTGGACCAGCATCGTGGAAGAAGTGTCTCTCACTCTCCAGTTCCACAGATGAGCATCTTAGCAGTGCTGGTGGACAGAGAACTGTCTGAAGAACACCCAGCTGGATGGCGCTAACAGCCCAAGAGATGTTATGGGTTTTTTTCCCCCTCCCTAAATAAAAGAGAATTTGACTCCTGACACCAGCCTTGTCTGAGAGTGGGGTCACTTTGCGGCTGGATTGAAGTCAGGGTGGGTGGAGCTGTAGGAGAGGATACGCTCCCCTGATAAGAGCAAACCCGTGGCTAAAGTTCTCCACCTGGGTAATTAGGAAATGTTCCTATCCTTTAATTACCACTCTAAATTGTAAACATTATCCCACAATCAAATGATTTCAAGCCACTTCCCCACAGCCTTGTAATTAGCCCGGCACCTTCTGCCGGCAGCAGCTGGCAGCCTTCTGCACCGTGTGGAGTGTAGACCATGAGGCAGGATGAGTCTCTTTGGAGCCCTGAGTGTGTATTGTGTGTGTGTGTGTGTGTGTGTGTGTGTATGTGTGTGCGTGCATGTGTGTGGGCCCCTGTTTTAAAGTTGTGAGCTGCCGACGTCTGCATCTCGTGGACTGTGGACATGTCACCCAGTCAGTCCCTGGAGAAGGACGTCATGCTTGGTGATGTGGAGGGGCAGGGGTAAAGGGGGGTGTGTCTCTCTTCTTGAGATGGCATGACACTGAGGCAGCAGCGACGGGCTCAAGCATGACCGCTGTGAGGGTCACGCAGGGCCTGGGGGTGCTTTCTTCTATGCTGCGTGGGGGTCGAGATGCCCCGGATGAGACTTGAGGGCTCTGAGTAACAGCCCCTTTTCCTTGTGAAAGCAAACCCAGCCGGAGCGTGTGCTCGGTGCTAGGCGCTGTGGAGCGTGTCTGCTATGTAACTGTCTCCCACTGCCTGTCCATCGTCTGTTCTGCCTGGCAATATTACCCGAGGCCCTCCGTGTCTTTATTTCATATGGGAAAAATTAGGCCTGTGGCACAACACCCCTGACCCCGCCCCCCAACATGTTCTGAAAACGTAATGACAACCCAAAATACCTTGGCGAGATCATGACCAGCCGGCCCTGGCACCTGGGATGCGAGTGGTTCACGAAACATGCCTTTCCATGCAGCCACGGAATGACTGCATGTGCTCCTATGGACGGACCTGCAGCCTTTCCTGCTGGCTTCTGACAGTCTCCCACCTATTGTGTTTGGGATGTTAATTGAGATTTTTTTTCCTGCTCTTTGTCTTGCTGGGTTGCTTGTGAAGATCGTTCTTGATGTAGACATTGCCTCCCCCCCAGGCCCCCCCAAAAAAACCCTCAAACCCAAACCACCTCCGAAATCAGTCAAACTAAGACGCAAACAGCAAATTCTACAAAGCTCAAGCGGTGAACCTCTAAGCTGGTTTCTCCCTGGAAAGCGTGGAGCGAGGAGTGTTCTTGGGCAGGCCTGTGAGCCTGGGTTCTGGACAGCAGCTGCTCCTCACCTTCTTTGATGGGGGAGAAACAAAGACACAGAGAGGGGCAGTCACTTACCTAGAGCTGCCCAGCTGCACGGGGGCAGTGATACAGAGAGGCGAACGCAGGGAGCCCTAGGAGCCAATCCCCTCACCATCTCCTCCCTGTCCCACTCTTAATAGCCCCACCCCCCACCCCCGACACACACACATCACCTCTGTGCCCAATATAGGTGGCACTTGCTAGTTGTCTTGGAAACAGTGTCTGCTGGGCTTCAGCTATGAATACTGTTTTCTTTCTCTTAAAACAAAAAAGCAACCAACCCTTGTTGAGTAGTGGGTTTGCATTTGCCTTAGAAAATGTGTGTGTGTGTGTGTGTGTGTGTGTGTATGTTTTAAACTGTGCTTAGAAAAAGTAATACCTGCGGATGGTGACAAAAATCCCCAGAGTACAGAAGGGCTTGTAGGAGAGCGCTTGTTTGTTTGCGCCTCTGACCCTGGGCCTTTCTCCAGCGGCAGCTGCGGTTTTGTGTGCATTGTTCCCGGGCTGCCTCTGCAGGTGAGGGCTTACAAGCAGATGTCCTCCCTATAGTTTAGAGGAGAGGAGACATACCATGTGTCGTTCATTGGCACATCAGGGTCCATCGTGGAGAGCCTCCCCTAACAGAACATGCAGAGCTGTGACAGTCTCTCTTTGAAGCTTTGACATACTTGGCCTTCATAACCCTCGTCTTGTCTTCTGACCCTTTATGAATGATGAGTGCTCCCCGGTCTTCTGTTCCAAGAAACGGAGCCGCCACTATCCTCTTTAGTCACTATCCTCTTTACAGTTAACCTTGTTGGGTATCGGATCTGTAGGTGATTCCTGAAGGAGGGATTACTGGGCAGAAAATTCTGCAGAACAGTTGGGCAAATGTGAGCAACAATGAGGTGAAGCAATCTGCCCAGGGTCGTGGCTCATGCGTGGTGGGGCTGTGTGTGAGTCAGCGCAGTCTTGTTTCAGGGCTGGCTTCTCCCCTCCCCTCTCTGGGGTTTGCCATATCCTTCATTCAGGCCAGTCGAAACTTAACCACAAACCTTCGTCCCAGGGAATGGATCGAATTCCCTTTCAGGTACCGGCACCTGGTCCTGCCATCGGAATGCCACGAACGCGGTGTATCAAGATTTCAGACAGGGCCTTGGTCGTGTCTTTGCATGTTTCTTTCCTCTAGGAGTGATTCATTCTTACCAACTTCAGCATCGGCGAGTCTGATTGTGCAGGGGGGAGCACACTTCAAACTGCTCTCATGCAAACCCCCAACCTATTACCGTGGCTCAAACCCAACAGGTCCTTCTATTTCCCCCCCCTTCATCAGAGTAGCTCGGAACACAGAGGACTGTCTCCAGGCAGCGGGAGAGGCCCATGGTAGCAAGAGGCCCTGACTGAAGAGCCAGGACATGGGCTCCAGCCACAAGTCTCGTCAACGGTCTGCTCTCTGGCTTGGGGATAGTTGCCTCCCCTTTAACGGAAGGGCTTGGACCAGGCCACTCACCTCCCGCCTCTAAGGTTTTATGAGCTGATTTACATCAAAGCTGTTTGTGGGCCTACTGGACACGCATGACCTGGTAGGCCAGCTCAGGAACACTCACGTCCAGCTGCCACGAGTGACCGCAGGCACAGACTTTGTCTTCCTAGGAGAGGGAGCAAACTTCGCTGACTTTTGTAGGTCTCACTGCCAGAAGGAGGCAAGAGCAAGAAGGATCCTAAACAAGGTCTTGTGGTTCCAAATCTGGTGCTCATCATAGGGAGGAGGAGAAGGGGAACGCGGTCCCAAGGGCCATGTGTGGGGGGCCAGGTACTGAGAAGACGGGAAAAGTAGCAAAAAGGACACACGGACTTGTCAACGAGATCACAGCTCACTCAGGAGGTCCTTGCAGAGGGTGGGGGAGACCTCCCTGTGATGCAGGTTCTCTGTTGTCACTGCGTAGAACGTGCTCATAAATCTCTGCTGAGCCAGTTAAGTGCGAATCCAGGAAGCCGTGCACGGCGGGGAGGATGGGTGGACTTACAGGAACCCACTCCTGGAAACGTTCCAGAAGACCAGCTCACTAGAATACCGGGGAGACGTGCTTGCTTTTTAGTGCTGGGTGTGGTGGAGAGCTTTCTGTGTGCACAGGACGGTTCTAGCGATGTCCTCTCTCTCTCTCTCTCTGTCTGCATGGCTCCTCCTTGTGAACTTAGAACAGAGGGGCGTGGGGGGTGGGGGTGGGGAGACTGGAAGGAGGTCGTTAGCCCCAAAGCATCTGATCTCATGAAAGTCTGTGAAAGGCCGTTGTGTTGATGACCAGAGGTCCCCGGTCCCGGACATTCTTACCCCCACTGCTCCCACCTTCGGTCCGGTCTTCCCTGCCTGCTGACCGCTGCATGTGCGACAGGTCTCGGCAGGAGATCCCTGGGTGCTTTTCGGATGTCCACTTCAGGAGCTTTTAGGCAAGGAAGCGTTTCTTCTTCAGCGATGGCGCATGGAGTGGATCAGCGTGCCCTCGCCCCTTCTCTCCGAAGTGGAGCCCACAGACAGCCTGGCGGCTCAGACTCAGCCGCTGGCATGCGGCTATCGCTGCCACGCTGCCCGATGGCATCTCAGTTGAGCCGCGTGCCGGCCAGGCTCCGTCCTCAGACCTCCTTCTTCCGGGCTCTCGACCCTCAGGAAGGTCTTCAGAAAAAACGTCAACACAAGCAAACAAGCCAACAAACAGACAAATGGTTCCCTGCACACAGAGGGCGGGATTTCCTGCTCCATCTTAAGCAAAGCGCAGCCTCCTACCTTCCTGGCTTTGGGGAACACGTGCCATTCCTGGGCTGCCTTTGAGACGTTCTATGGCTTTCTCTGACCAAGGCTTAGACGAAGTTGCAGGTGGCCCTAGTCTTGGCCTTGGTGCTTGCCCACTGGGCTTCCTGGGATCTTACAGAACCTGGGGAGCCCCGAGGAGGCTTCTGGAACACGTGACAATGGGTCTTGAAGCCCTGGAAAGTGGGGGGAGGGGGTTGTCCAGGCACATGCAGGTGCCAGGGCATCTGCTCTGTGGGTGGGGAAGTGGAGCGAGTTCTCACACGGTGAGTGGTTCCAATGAGGTTTCCCTGAAAATAGACACGCCCATAAAGTAAGCTGTTGTGGGATTTCTAAGCGTTTGCGCACTATAAACCATACCCCGAAAATAAGACCAATTGATAGGTGTGGCTATGCAGCGTACCAGTGTGAAGCAGTAACAAAGACGGGCAGCCCTTCTCATCTGCCCCATCGTGACAGTGGCTATCTCGGAGGTGACCAGAGGGGTGCGGGCAGCCCCACCCATAAGACTGACTCCTCCTGTCAGGTCCCCGTTGTTCTGTGTGTGCTGCCAGCTGAGACATCGAGGGGAGACCCAGACAGCGAAGGGAGGAGCAGGACCCTCTCCCGTAGATATCGTGTGCCCTCAGGAGGAAGAAGTCAAGCTGGGGCTGCCGTTTTACTCTGCACCGTGGGCCCTTGTTCCAGAGGAGGACTTAAGTCTGTTTGAGTCAATGTAGATTGTTGTACCGCCCTTAATAAAAAGCAGACATCCCCTGAAAATAAGCCATAGGGCGTCTTCTTGAGGAAAAATAAACATGAGACAGTGTCTTATTTTTGGGGAAACCTGGTAGTCCGGGCGCAGTTTATAAACCTACAGCCATGCAGGCCCCAGGACATCACAGAGGGGGCCAGGTGGTGAGATGGGCCTCACCCCTGGAGCAGACTGATGCCGGACCCCTGGGCAGAGTGAGTGCCGGCCACAGAGAAGGAGGGGGTCGTGCCGGAGCTGAGCAGTGGAGGGGGTGCCGCCAGTGGGACACTGACTCGGGAAGGCGCAGACTCAGTGGTGGGCTGTGCATCCTGCTGACCACCCTGCTGGCTGGTCTCGAGGCCTCTCGGATTCGTCGACTCATTCTCACTCACTGTTTGTTTCTGGACGCTTCCTCATTGCTGTGTTTCTGATTCGGCATATGCCGGACGCCCCCAAGGGCTCCCCTTCCTGGCCAGGAGAGGGCCAAGAAATGGAAGGAAAGGAAGGAAAGAAGGAAGGGGAAGGAAAGGAAAGGGAAGGGGAAAGGAAGGGAGAGGAGAGGAGACCAGGAGCCAGCAATCTTACTGGACTTATGGTTGTTTTTGTAGCTTTTCAGATACCATCTAGGCGCTTGGCAAGCCAACTACCACCAAGTCATGGCAGACTCACAACAGCCCCATATAGGACAGAGTAGGACTGCCCCTGTGGGTTTCTGAGACTGTCCCTCTTTACAGGAAGAAGAAAGCCCCCCGTCTTTCTGCCGCAGAGTGTTGGTTTCAAACCGCTGCCCTTTGGTTTAGCAGCCCAGTACGCAACTACAGGATTCGAGCAAAGCCGGGTTTCAAATCCTGACTCCACCACTCATGCACAGGGACTTCGGGCGAGTCAGGAAACCTCTCTTAGTCTCAATGCCCCCGGTTTGAAAATAGGAGGCGTGGCTTTGAGGCTGGAGTGAAATAGTGCGGATCCGTCATTGGACACTGCCAGCGTCTGGCCTGGAGCGAATTCTGTCGCTGATGAGAATTGTTATCAACTCGAATGATTTGAGCCAGGCCCAAGAAGAGCAGGCAGACAGAGAGCTGGGGCAGAAATGTCAGGCCATCGTCTGGGCAACCAGTGGCCCCATGCAGAATATTTCCAGGCGTTTGCTGCCAGACTCTGAGCCTCTCTGTGCTTCCGCTATCATCTCCCCAGAACTAACTGTGAGCATCCGGGAAGGTGTCTGTGGTTTGTCACGGAATTTCATGCCCACTTGGTAAATAGGTCTAGGGGTGGAGTCTAGCCTGTCAATCAGACCATAGCGTGATGATGCCTCCTTCTGGGCGTGGCCTTCTCATGAGGATTCTGGAAACTTCCTCTCTTCCTCCCTGGAGGCGGGACACACACTCTGCTTCCCCTTCCAACCACAGTTGGAGAGTTGGATGAGCCAATGCGGTGATGCTTCCAGGACTTGTCACCCACTGGCCTATGATCTTCCTGCGTTTGGCATCATTGCATGTGCTGAGTGAGTCTGAAGAGGAATTTATGGACTGGTGTCGGACATATGGCCCAATGTTGGTTTTATGGACTTGATCTGGACTGGATTGGAAGGTTTTGTTAACGTACAATTGCCACACTGCACCTTGACTGGCTCCTCGTTCTACACTGCACCCTAACTGGCTCCTCTCCTACCCTCAACCCTTCCGTAAGTTGGTCTCTCTTTGATAGAAGGCTGTCTCTTACACATATATGAGTGTCTCTGGATTTGTTTCTCTAGTCCACCCAGTCTAGCTCAGTATCTGGGGCGGGGAGGGAGGGGGGAGAGAGTAGGAGGTAATTTCCAGAAGTAGAGCTGCTGGATTAAAAAACGGCATGAAGTTGTTTCTCCAAGACACTGTGTTGCTGTTAGCAGCCATCCGGTGGATTCTGACTCACAAGGACCCTGTCCACGTACGACAGAAGACAATACTAGAACAAGTGTTTTCTAATTGTTGGCAGTAAACACCCACATACTCACACAGACACACGTGTGAATTTCCTCTTATAGAGAACTGACCAGACCTGTTTGGTATCAGGGCCAGGCCAGGAGAATGGCCTGAGCAGTACAGCTATGCCTGTCAACAGACATGAGCTGAGTCTGGACTGTGGGTGGGAGGCCATGAAACCAGAGTCGGATCCCCCATCGAGGCTGCCAGGGGCTGTGACCTCTAATCCCTGCTTCCTAAAGTTGCTGATGATATTTGCTTTAACTTGTTAAGAAGACTAAGAAGACCTGTTCCTTTAGGACAGGGGTGGTGTGTTCGTCCGGGTAGACTAGAGGAACAAATACATAGACTCGCATATGGATATAAGGGAATGGTTTATATACAAAAGGAATGGAACACTGAGAAAGCATCCCAACCCAGTCCAGTTCAAGTCCTAAGTCCGATATTAGCCCATATGTCCGATACCAGTCTATAATGTCTCCTTCCGACTCGTGAAGTCACAGGTCAGTGGGTGCAGAATCCCAGCGCTGGCAGGGGTCTCCCCATGACTCCTCGCTTCTAGGGCTGAGGGTTCATCAACAGCATTCAGCGGTGGTAGAAGCAACTCATTGCTGTCAGAGGTCTCTACATGGCCTCTCCAGCTTCAGAGGTCTGACTCCACCAGGGTAAAGCTGTGTGGCTTCTCTTCTGGCTCCTCAGACGCTGCCATCTTGTCTTGTCCATGATTCATCGTCTCTGAGACTGACTCCCAACAACTGGGGAGATAGCTTCTCATCTTCATGAGGGAAATACCACAAGACTTCCCAGAATTCTCAGGAGAAAGCCATGCCCACACAGAGGCCTCATTGGCTACTCAATGGCTCTCTCCAGATTAACAGGCTAGACACCATCCCTCCATCTCAATCATGAAATTAACATCAGCACATGACCGCCACAGGTGGACAAACTCTTGAGACCGAAGAGTCAATCCTGTCCCTCCTGATGACTTTAAAATCACTCAAGAGCCTTAACTGTGTTTTTCCAAGCAAATGACATCGCTGGGATCGGAAATCATCACCTTCAGATGACTTCAGTGTGACTTCAGAGCCGCCCGTTCACACTGAAGGAGCTGCATAGGGCTTGAGAGCCGCAGTTTGCTGACCCTGGCTTTAGGTCATATGGCAGAAGCTCACTGCAATCTGATGGCAGTGGGACCCTTGAAATAGCTAACCTCCGGCCTCCTGGACATCCGCCTTCAAGGGGGCCATAACTCAAGTCCTATGGGGAACCTGGGTAGTCAGCTTCAGACTCTTAAGTGTCTCCTCCTTGCCTGGTAGCCAGAGACTGGAAGCAACCTACATGCAACCCTCATTAGAAGTCTGGTGATATGACAAAGGGGTACATCAGTCATTTACTAGAACCAGGTGGCTCCCTGTGGACTGCCTTCCCCCTTGAAGCAATGCCGATGAGCAATGTGCCAGTTTTTCTCCCTTCCCCAGTGTCTGGGGCTCAGCCCGAGCACGTCTGGAGCAAACTCCATGTTGAGTCAGAATCCCTTGAAAAGCACCATCCTGGGTCATGTGGGGACCAAGTTCTGCGCTCTGCACAGATGTGGGCTGTCCCCTGCGCTTGGGGCTGGGCACGCCAAGGTGGCAAACCAGGCCCCACAAGGGCCGCTCGTGAAGTGGGGTGGACGGACGATGCAGTAGCCTCTACAGTGGGCCCAAGCAGTGCCACCGCCTGAAGAGGACCCAGGAGCAGAGCATAAGGTGGCACCAACCCAGATTCTTCCAAGAGCCTGGTGGCACCAGTGGTTAAGTGCCAGGCTGCTAACGGAAAGGTTGCTGGTTTGAACCCATCCTGTGCCTCTGTGGGAGAGAGACCTGCCTATTTACCCCCTGAAAGATTGCCGCCTAGAAAATCCAAAGGCGAGAGACCCTTTGCCCACATTGGCTCTTAGAGAAGAGAAAGAGACTTAACATAAAGTGACCAGATTTTAAGCGGGACACCATTGACCAGGGGGGAGAGGGGAGGGGGTATTCTTGATTAAAAATTTGGTCTCTATGGAGCAACAAAAATGTTCATAGAATGCAAAAATAGTATTGTAATAGATTTATTTAATTTTAAAACGCAATTGTTAAATTGTTAAAAAGCGGGATGTCTGGTCACTTTAACAATGTCTCACCACCACAGGGGCCCGATTTCAGTTTGATATGTGTTGGGTTTTTGTGGGGGGGTGGGGGTGGGAGGAGGTAGAAACAAGCAGACAGCACTGAGTTACCGCCTACTTAGTAGTGTAGGTGCCCTCTGACTCAGTAAAGATCGTCCCGAAGGTCTTTGAGTTTGCGACACTGTGCAATGTGATCAGGCAAGCAAACGCCGGTATGTTGAAAGTGGCCGAGCCTTTACTATATTATTGCGGTGGCTAAGGGGAATAAGTCAGCTACAAAAGGACAAGTGGGGCTGAGCCTCGGTGGTGTAGTGGTTGTGCGCGGGACTGCGGCCCACTGGGACGGAGGTTCAATTCCAGCAGTGGCGCAGGGCCTCCTATTCCCACCACCGGAGAGCAGTGATGCCCACCCCCCCCCCCCCCCAAAATAAAAGGACAAGTTGTTTGACGACAAATTCCACAAATGTGAACTATCTCCAACGGGCAAGTAAGTGCATAGAAACCCAAGTTTATTTCGTGGCCGCCGGGAGGGAGAGGGGAGGGGGGAGGGTAAGAAGGACTCTTCTTAGAGGACGCTGCGCTCTGTGAAGGGTGATGGACAATTGGGAAATGAATCATAGTGGTGGTCAAGGAACAAACGTGGTGACTGTGATTCAGGCCACTGAATTGTACAGGTAAACATGACCAATGTTTGGGGTGTGTATCTTCACCGCAATTTAAAAAAATGTACATTTATACCTCCAGATTGGGGGGGGGGAACATCATGTTTGTATAGGAACTGAAATTAGGTTTGAATGTAGAGCAATCGTTTTTTTTAAAGGCGGGGGTGGGGGGAAGGGGGAGGAAGAGGAAGTCAAAATGATTCTCCGATGCCTGAGGTCTGTGAGGCCCGGATGTCATAAATAAAACCCTGAGGTTGGCCTCACCCTGGAGCGTAAGTGAGATTTAGTTGTTGATTACTCTGAATAATCTCTCCGTTTCTTGATCTTTTTTAGATCATTTTATCAGAGGCTCTACACCTCTAGTTACAACTCATACATCAATTGTATCTGACATGTTCGTACATATATTTCATCATTCTTTTCTCGACGTTTACTATGCATTGAGCCTTGGGATCAGCTCCTCTCTCCCCCCTCTTCTCCTCCCCCCACCTCCTTGATCTTCTTAAAGGGGTCTGTTACCATCTCTGAAACAACAGCTTGCTAAGTAATCTGCTACTGGGGAAAATGTAGTTTGGGGTTAATGCTTCAATGTCTGGCTTACATAACCAGAGATCACCTCTCTGAGGAAAGTAGAATTGAGTTGCATGGGGATTAAGTGCCTACTTCCTGTGGAATGTTCTCGCTGAGTTTTGTTCCCTTTCTTTTCTTTTTGTCTGTAGCCCTTAGTGGTAGGGCCCTTGCCGACTGTGCAGAAGGGACCTGGTTCCTGTGAAGAAAGTGCTTTGCTGACTCACAACCTCTCTCCTTTCGGGAGCACTCCCTCCCACACAACAGACGGTTGTCTTCTGAGCCAGCCATTTCAAAAGCCCCAGCTTAGCCTTTCCAGTCCCCCCGTTGGGTTTTTCATTTCCCTTAAGTGGTGGAGGAATGATTCCAAGATCGATGGCTAGGTCTGATGCTGGCATCCTCCCAGTGTCCATTGCTGCCCATTCTAGTTGGTGTAACGCCGTCCATCATGAACGCCTCTGTGGGCAGGCTGCCTCCCTCACGACCAAACACTTTCCATGGTGGGCATGCTCACTGAGCTGGCACCCACCATGCCAATACCATCAGTAACGGGTCCTGCAGACAGAATAAGGTCCATAAGACACCTCCCTGGCCCAGCAGTTGTCCTAAGGGCCATTCTCTGTGGTGTAAGGCTTCCATAAAGACTGCTTCCATGGATCTAATGCCATCCCTAATGATTGACCACATTGCCACACCGTCTTCTATAATGGCCATCTTCACAGCTGTCACCCCTCCCTGGACGGTGTTTCTGGCCCCTCTTCTGGAGGAGAAAAAGTGCTCGTCTGGCCCCAAAGATCTCCTGGACCCGCATTAGCTTACTGCCGTGGGGTTTGCCTAAGGAATCGCTTCCTTGACAGGGTCCAAGACCTGTTTAAGCATCTCTTGGGCTGTGTGGGTTGACACCCACCTGCTTTTGATTGTTGGGGAGGGTGCTCCTTCCCAGTCTCTAAAATAAGAGGTGTTGAAACTGCAGGCTGCATTCACACGTGGCTGTTCTGGCCCTTGATTTGATGGCAGCTTCCTGTTTCTCAACTGCAGTTCAAAAGTCGAAGGCCCCCCAGAAGACCAGTTTCATTCCTCACCGATTGTCCTTGAGTGGACGCTAACCTTCCACATGGGCACTGGCCGCCGGGGGCGGGTGTGCCAGTCTGCCTTCCATGTACGGTCAGGAGGGAGCAAAAGGTGAGTCAGCTCTGGGGAGATCAGGCGGAGTGCAGATTGCTGCCCTGGCCTGCCACAGGGAAGTAAAGGCCCCAGGGAGGTGATAAAGATGTCAGAGAGCGGGGAGATGAGCAAGTCCCATTGCTGGTTACCCAAGTCTCATAGTGAGGAAGAATTTGGAGAGGCTCTGAGAGGCCAGACCCCAGGTCCTGGAAGGAGCCTACCCAAAGCAGAGCCTTATTTTGGATGGCTAGTGTCTGTACCTCCTAGGAAACCTTTCCTGTGATCACAAAGGCCTGCTTAAGGACAAGGGCAGGTGGGGGTGTGGAAAATCAAAGGGTGTGGGTGGCTTGAGCTGACCTGAGTCTCTTGCACGTTGGTCCTTTTTTAAGCAGGGGGGCTGGACGCATCACTGGGGAGAGAAGGCTGTGGAGTCAGGCCATCCTGGGTTTGACTCCAAGATGTGTCTCCCCATTGATGGATTTGAGCAATCTACCCAACTAGCCAGCACAGAGCCAGTGCTGGACAACTGGGAGCCGTGACGGGCCTCCATCATTCTCAAGGTCACCACCTTCTGACCTTGGCCAGCCCCTTAGAACCTAACACTTCCGGGCTCAGGATTGAAAAGTCCGGTCCCCCACTGGACCGCTCTGGGTTTCTGGGGTGCTCTTGCTCGGCCTTCTGGTCAAGTTGAAACAACCTCTGTGGGACACAGCGTCACTTCTCTGACCAGCTCTTCCACCTCCCGGGCCTTCCACCTCCACCATGGACCTTCTGGCATGGAACACTTCGGGGCTCACAGGAAGTGCCCCTTTGTAGGTTAGGGCCGTAGTAACCGAGCTCAGAAGAGGAGACTCGGGGTCCCCAGCAAGAGCTTATACCGCCCAAACCCCTTTTCTTGAGAAACGCAGCAGGTGCTAAAGATCCTCCCCCATCACTCCCTGCCACTCGCTATCCCATCTACTTATAGGGGCTGTGTTCTGTTTCCACCGCTCCCTGGCACACGGGGACAGACCCAGCGGCTTAAAATAACATCTGTGTCTTAGGTCCAGGTCCGGTAAGTCAGTAGTGCAGACATGGGGAGGAGGGTTTTTCTGCGCAAGGTAGCATGTGGCCAAAAGCAAGGTGTTGGAGAGCTCAGAGTCCTCTTCCAGGCCCATGGGATTGTCACCAAATCCAATCCCTTGCGATTCTTAGTCTAAAGCCCCTGAGTCCTGCTGCCTACCAGTCAATGGAGGGCTACTCTCAGCTTTTTGTGGCCACTCAGAATCCTCTCTTTGATTGCTTTCATCTAACCGATGACAGATCATCTCCCCGCGGGTCCAATCCTCGCCGCGTTCCATCCCTTCTCTGTAAGAAAGGCCTGAGTCTCTGCTGAGGGCCCGACTGATTAGGCCAGGCCCACCAGGGAGCGCGTTAGGCCCTAGGATGTAACCAGCACCCTGACATTCACCCTGAAGGTGGGGGTGGGGTTGTACAAAGTCATGGATAGTTGGGAGGCATCTTCACATCCTGTCTACCTCAGGTCAGTGTCAGAGCTCTCTGTTCCATCTGTAGCCGTTGGGGAGGGGGAGGGGTGGGCGCATCGTGATGGCCATCTCGGGTTGAGGGCCTGCCACAAGTCCAGCTCCGTTCTCTTGTGTTTTACACGGATGGCCACGGGGCACCCTTGCTCAGCCGGGGTATCCCCAAATCCAACCGTTGGGAAAATCGGGGCTCGGAGAGGTGAGGTGGGTCTGTAGGTCCACCCAAGCCCAAGCTGGGGCCCAGCAAGCGTGTGAGATACCCGAGGCAGGATGTGTCGCTCAGAGCAGGTGGGGTGACGACAGTAGCCTGCGTTCTTACGGCCCCAGCATGCGTCCCTGTCTTCATAGGACCCCCCACCCCCTCCCCCTCACACCTCCCCTCCCCACTGGAATGTTCAAAACCCACTCCATGAACCAAGGTGTTTAGGTGAGGCAGCACGGTCAGTCCTCCCCCCAACCCCACCCCTCAGTCCCACCCTGTCTTGAGCATTGTCCTCTCACAGACGGTGAATAATGAAGCAGAAATGGGCTGACATAACCTGCTAGAAAAGCCCATTTTAAACTAGGCTTTGCTTTGGGCTAATCAGCTCACGGGTCTGTTCGGGCAAGAAG
>PVJH01019511.1:0-42699 GCA_004026705.1 Nesogale talazaci
GCAAAAATGGTATTGTAATATATTTATTTTAATCTTAAAATTCTGTGGGCTACTAAATTGTTAGAAGGCAGGATGTCTCACCATTTTACTATAAGTGAGATGGGTTTGGGTATGTGAGGTGTCTATATCTGGTACTGTGCATAGGATCTATTGTGTATAATTGTAGTGTATTTGAAAGTGTTGTGCAAAAGAATATACACAGACATGAATCTGTTTATCTATGATATGATTCATTGGACATGTATAGTATATGTACATGTAGATAGTTGAATACTGTGTTTTCAACTTGTGTGTGTGTGTTTATACATGTGTAGTATATACATCAATAAAGGTGCAGGTGGTTTGCATATATGTAACCATACTAAGCCATACTTTGCATATAGCATTTGCACATATTATATATGTGGTGTCTGCATAGTGCTTGGATTTACATGGTGTGTGTGTGCTTTATTGGAGCTCCCCTCGGCAGTTCTTCCACACTTGTCATTACTCCTATTTGATCACAAAGCACTATGGTTTGGCAGAGTTGACCTTATTAAGAGAGTCTACAATGTGTAGGAGTGGGTTGGGGCCGAGAGGCGGAGCCATGAAGAGAATACCTGCATCTTATCTTGTTGTCTCTACTTTGATAAAGCAAACAAAAACCTATGATTTTCATATACATGAGGTTGGCTTTATTGTATAATTGAGTCTTCGCTGTGCAGCATGTTTCCTGCCTCCTCCCAAATTTTCACTCTCGAGAAGACACAGTATCAAAGGATTGCACACACTCAATTTCACGAACCAATAAACACAGCCTTTGCATTAATTACCATTTTTAGCTCCTTGGAGAAGAATGACAAATGTTATCAGGAAAATGTTCATTATTTCCAGCCTTTATCTGATGGAAGGGGAAGTCTGGCCCACTACAAATCAAAGATTCTCAAATGAGGAGCAGCTCTCAATTGAGGAAACAGGGCTGGAGGCGCCCAGACAGTCTCTCAAACACTTTATTAGCAAGACTGAGTTACAGGTAAAGATTCTCCCGAGTATAAAATTCTCTACCTTAGGTGCCTGGTCTAGCAGGATACAGGATTTGAAGGACTGGTTCTGTTGATCATGGCCTTGGTATGTGACCCCTCTGCTCTCTGGACCATCATTGCAGAATCCAAACAGGGGATTAATTTTATTCACGCTGACTTAATCAATGGCTCTCCCTGAGGTGTAATTGATGATACTGAAAAATGATATTCACTGGAGCTGAGCTGAGGTCCAAGCCAGAGTGAAAGGTAGAAAGGACATTCATTTCACTGCTATGGCCCCAATGATCCATTAACATCCTCACGTGCAAACTCTGGACTGTTCAGCACTGCACTTCATGGGCATCCCCAATATTTCCCCAGTGAGTTCCTATTGTATTTATGCTGGGCCTAATTGAAACCTAAGGGTTGGTTTCTGTTCCTTTACAACCTAAGGAGAAAAAAAATACTTCCTTTGGGATATGGTTTAAAAACCTGTAAGCTGATTATATTTTCAGATTATTACTGAGAATGAGCCCTCACATCTCCCGTCAAAGAGCCTCAACATTTTCAGTAGCTATTATCACCTTCCTCCCTGCTCACTTCCCCTAGACTCATAAAATTTCTTAGCGACTTAAGGGACTTAAGGGACTCCGGGACTTTACCTTTCAAACATCAAAGTCCAGTTCGAATTGGGGCTAATTGAAATCGAATGGGAACGGGAGCTAGAAAAACTGCTGTGTTCGAGGACCCAGAAGTGTCAGGACACCCACGCAGGTGGCTTCACAACAAATTTCCTTGGCATGCCAGACATTAGATATCAAGAAAGTTCTTTCTACCAGTTTGGTGCCATCTACTTGGCCATAGCCTCACCTTCTCAGTGAGGTCTGACTCTCACTAAAGTCCTTTCCTTTGGTGCTCCATCTCAGGCCTAAGGCTAGAACCTGCACTTTATAGCTACTATTTCTGTATTGTTTCAGGATTTTTGTAACAGTTTTAGATAGCACTAGCTACTATGTATAGGTTGAACTGTATCTTTCCAGCTAGTGTGCTGGAACCCTAGTTCTTATGGCTGTGGATACAATTTAGCATAATGTAAATCAGTCAGCGAGGTTGGATATGTGCAGGGTGGATCTTAAACATAACATTTTTGAGTCATTTGAAAAGCAACATAGACACAGAGATATGTGTGGCAGGGAGAGTGGGAAGATAGATGCTACTTGACAACAAGGGAGGCAAGCTACAGACCCAGTAACTTCAAAAATCACCTACTATTGGATGTTGAAATAGAAATTTCCAGCATCTCAAATTATGAGATAGTAATTTTAGTTTCTTTCCTTATTTCTTTTACAGTAGCACTAAATCACGTGGATACTAATCAGGTCTGCATTACATAAATATCTTGTCAAAAGCTTACATATTTTAAAATATGAAACTCAGGAACCCTGTTGGCACAGCAGGCTGCATTGGGTCACTGACCATAAGAACAGCAGTTTGAAAACATCCCCTGTGAAAAAGATCAGGCTTTCTATACCTATAAAGATTTACAGGCTTGAAAACCAAAAGTACGCGTGCTACTCTGTCCTATTGGGTGGAAATCGACTTGAAAGCAATGAAGTAACATTTAAAACCTTTTAAAATTCCTGTGTAGCATCTGCCCTCCAGTTGGACCCTGGGTGCTTGATAAAGTTTATCCCCTCGTTTGAGCATGAGGAAACTGGCACTCAAATACGTTACACCTAAGGTCACACAAGGAAGCCTGGTTCACGGGCTGGGCTGCTAACCAAAAGGTGAGCAGTTCAAAACCACTAGTTGCTCAGTGGTGGCAAAAAAAACAAGACTTTGTACTTCCATAAAGAATTACAGTCTCAGAACCCAACAAGGTCTTTCTATTCTGCCCTATGGGTTGCTGGGAATTAAAATCAACTTGCTAGCAGTGAGGTGTTCAGATAGCTACCGACCCAAAAAAGCAAAATTATGAAGCCAATTTTGTCAGAATCTAAAGGCTGTTCTTTCCTGGAGATTCTGAAGGCTTATATGATTTCTGGAGGCATTCAGTAGTGCAGTAGGCCCACTGAGATAAAGTCTTTAAGCTTAGTGTCTTCTAAGCTAATCCTGATTCAATGCGGTTTGTGGACTAATAACAGTTTGTTAACTATTGGTTACTAGTCTGTAATGAGCTTTACGTACAAACTTTGAGGGTAAGTTTTTTAAAAAGCTGAAATTGCTACAACAGTTGAGTCCATATTTGTTGTCTTTTTCAAAGGTCCATAATAGGTCCATGATAGATTGGCAATTACAAAGAAAAGTAATTTTAGATAGTCTCCTAAAGTTTAGGTTCAAAGTAAAATTTATAACTCCCTATTCAATTGCTTATCTTTGAATCACAATGCAAACTGATTATTAAGCTGAGGATGAAATACTATAACTTATATAATCATTCACACAGAAAAAGTGCAGTAAAGCACTCATGATCTTATCCCAGCTTAGTGCTTAAAAGTATGGAGATCGATAAAAACATTAGAGAATCCTTTCTATACTTCATATTAATGCAAATTCTTACACAAACCACAGCAACAATCCACTGTAATAGAGTTAATTCCAACCCACCGAGAAGCTATAATAGAAAGTGTGTCTGCCCATATGGTTTCCAAAGCTGTAAATCATTACAGAAGCAGACTGCCAAACCATTCTTTCACACATCATGTAAGCACCAATAAGACTCTGATATCAGCCTCAATAATCTGTTAAAGAAATAATATCAAGTAAATAATCCAGAGCAGAAAAATAGACAAATCCCACTTAACCATGTTAAATCCCACTGAACCCATATTAAACCACATTCAAGGTGTGGTTTAAGTACATGTTGTTAGGTGCCTTCAAGTAAGTTGTGAGTCGTAGTGACCTGATAGACACAAGCAAGAAACATGGTCTGATCCTGTGCTGGGCTCACATTTGCTGTTATATTTGAGCTCAGAGTGGCAACTACTCTTTCCAGCTATCTCATTGAAGCTCTTCCTCTTATTTATTGCCCATCAAACAAGTTGCCCTTTTCCAACAACTGGTAGATAATCTACTATCTACTGATAGATATCATATCCGAGGTAGGAGATGCAAAATCTCACCATACTCCCTTCTGAGGAACTTTCTGGCTGTACTTCTTCCAAGGAAGATTTATGTGTTTTTCTAGAAGTCCATAGTACTTGTAATAGTCTTCACCACACCATAATTCAGTTAATCAAATCTTCTTGAGTATTCCTTATTCCATGTCTAACTTTCATATCCATATGAAGCATTTGAAAATGCCATGACTAGAGTCAGGCATATCTTAGTCTTCAAAGTGACATCCTTGTTCTTCTGCACTTTACAATATGTCATTCGATTTCTTGATTGCTGCATCGATTGTAGATACCCTCACATTCAGCAAAGAATATCACATGGTTCAAAGTCAGGAAAAGTGCTTCTGAGTGGCATCCATTCATCTTCCTTAGTGGTCATTTGACTTCATATTCCAAAAGAAGGTGATATAGGCACGCTGCTGCCAGCTGAGTATTTGTCCATACTTATTACTACTAACCTAAGGTAGATCTTGAGAAGACGTCCCTCCAGCTCCCATGCCTCATTTTTCAGTTTGCATTTTAATATCTTTCCAGAAATAAAATAGACTACCTTATGGTCTCCTGTGCATGGAATGACCAGTTGAAGAGAAATCTCATCTCAGACATTGTCAAAAAGAACACTTAGAGATTCATCTTGATGTGCAACAAAGCCAGAGATAGGATAGTGTGCATACACCTACAAGGACAAACCCGCATTTGTTTTTCTGTTGGTAACTTGTGCGTTATGGTTATGCTAGGAGCTATGACTGGGCTGGGATTTTTTCTGTTGTACATAGGCTGTCCATGAATCAGGATTAAATTAGTGGCACCTAACAACAAGGAAAATAATTTATCACAAATATTTCATTGACCACCAAACACTAATGCCAAACAAGACAATGAAGAATCATATTGATAGCTGAAATCTAAAATGTATCAAACATGCAAATTAAGATCCATAGGGATTTAATGGTGACGTAATGCAAAAGGAGTAAACAAAAAAGAATCATCTGGTGGAAAATATTGTCTTGGCGATAGAAAGGACATGGAGCATAGCTGGCCTTCACTTGTTAATTTTGAAGATCACCATGTGCTAATTGCCTAAGCTTGCTTGCCCTATAAAATTGGTTTATTTCTCCCAAATAAATGAGACTTGATCAGAAAAAAAAATTCACAACATTGACAGTCTAATAATTAGAAATACCTTTTCAACAACATAAACATCGACTATACATATGGAGCTAATCAGATGGAATATTCACAATCAAAATTGACAATATTGGTGAAAACAGTTGATGAAGAAACTCATTCTTAATAGCCGGTAGAGAGTCAGAGATATAGTGTGGTACAGACCGATAGTTAATAAACAAGTTCTACCTGATCCCGAAGAATGTGTAAACAACTTCATGATAGATGAGAGCAAGCCACCTGAATTTAGAGACCATCTAAATTCAAGAATACACTTGGCAAATTGAACACCAATGACCAAAGACCAGAGGAACTGTGTGATGTAGGATGATATCAAAAACAGCATATATGAAGGACACAAAAGTCAATCGAGAAAAAATTTGGAGAAAAGGAAATACCAGAGTGCACGTCAGAGAGGTTGTAAAACTTGCTCATAAATAGAGAGAAGTGAAAGTAAAATGAAGACAAGACAGCTCTAAACACTGAACACAAGATTGCAAAGGGTTATGTGAGAAGACAAAGTATTAAAATGAATTGTACACCAAGACCTGGAGTTAGAAAACTAAAAGGCAGGAAAGACATTTGACATTTCTCAAGCTAAATGAACTGAAGAAAAATCCAGTTTCAATTTGCTAAGTTGAATGATTCTATTAGCAAAATATTGAGAGACATAAGAAGTATCAGTGGGAGAGAGGAGGAATACAATGAGTCAATACTATTTCAACTATTTCAGGAGCTAATGAATGTGAGGGTCAAGTTGTTTGCTTCTTAGGCAAATGGGGAAGGACCACCACTTTCCACGGTTCATGGCCCATGGGAGAGTGCAGGTGGCTCGGTCATGGGAGCTGATAAAGCAATGGCTGACCTGTCTATCTGTCTGAGATAAAAGGACCCTTGCCTTGGGCTGAGCCCCGGTGACATAGTCATTGTGCATGGAATTGTGCCCACTGGGCTGGTGTTTCAAATCCAGCAGCAGCTCTCCAGAAGCAATGCTGGGCCACCTACTCTCACCAGAAGGAAGTGATACCCCAAACAAAAAAACAAAAACAAACAAACCAAAAACGATCCTTGCCTCCTGGTCCCTGACTAAAGCTGCAGAAGGCAGCAGTCTGCACTTATCAGTTAGTTCATGTGCCAGGCTTCATCCATCCCACCTATCTGTGAATAATTTGGCTGGTGCGTACTGCTTCTTTGTAAACCTTCAAAGAATTGTGAACTGTCTCATTGTGTTATCCTTCACAAGTTGCAGGCTACATGCAGGAAAAATATTCAAGTCTGCCTCTAATAAAGTGTCTGTACTGCAGAGTCTCCCATGCCTCAACTGCATCTATTCTTTCTCTTATCTATAAGTTTTCTTATTTAAGACCATGCCCCTCTCAAACCTGTTAGATTTGTAAGCTAAGAGCCAGTCTCTATCATATCTTACAAGTATATAATTAATAATTGATGTTATAGAAAGAAGTCTAAGGTATATTGATGATATTGGTGGAAAGCAAGGCTCCAGGAATTGATAGGATATCAACTGAAATACTTCAACTAATGGATGCACTACTGGCAATATAATCACTCATCCACACAAAGACATTTGTAAGACAGCTCCCTGAACAACTTACTGGAATAGATGCCTATTTGTGCACATGCCAAGAAAGTTGATCCAGGAGAGTGCAGAAATTACCAAACAATATCATTAATAATTACATGCAAATCATTTTTTCTGAGGATAATTCAAAAATGAGTGTAGCCAATTCAAAGCATCAAGCCACTGCCTTTTATAATGGCTATATTATAAAGAAATGTGATTTCCATTGCTGATGAATCAGGTGGATTAGAGGTTTCTTTTTTCCCTTTTCCCTTTTACATAAATAAAACTATTAATGGGGACAATGTTTATGCCTTGATCAAAATTGAGAGAAAATGTTGCACACAATGGTATTAATAAGCCTTAGGAAGAAAGTGTCCTGCCAACATAAATCTGTTAGAGGTGTGTTGTGTGTTCTGAAGAGATAACAAATAAACTGTGAGAAAAATAGTACCACTCCATGAAAACAGGTTAACAGTGGACAAAGGGCTCTGATAAAAGATGATCCTGATGAATAAGAGGTCGTTCAATTTCTGTCTACACACATTCTATCTCATTATCATTCTGGTGAGCAGACAGCGCACTTCCTGAGGTATTTAGCAGCTAACCATGAAGCTTCTATTCAAACTACTAGGACTATAAACATCAACCACAAAGCCCAGAAGGGCTCATTTTTTGTGTGATTTTTCTTGCATGAAACAAAATATAAGCCAATCATTTCTGAAAGAACAATCCAAGGTTTAGTCTTGATAACCCTAAATTAATTGGACATCGTTCATTACCTTCTGTTATTTAATCAGATAATCTTAAGCTTCTGCATCTAGTTTTCCTCCTGAAGATTCATAAATTATGTCTGCAGGTTCTCATCCAAATACGTCCTGAAGCTAATAGATAACCTTCCACATTCCTAAACACTGGCCTGCAAACATTCTCTTCCATAACCTAAGGCAAATTAGGGCATCGGTCTTTTATTCAACAGCTAATAATTGAGTCCCTACTGTGTGCCAAGGGATAAATAACTCTTCTCCCCAATGTCAAATTCATTTATGTATACTGACTTATTATGACACCCTGTTCTTTCTACCATTTTTGGAATTAAAACAGCATACTTTTGAAATGAAACAGTGATAGTACATTGATTTTTAACAGTCAAACTTGGCAACATTAAAAATTTTTTTTTAATTTTGTCTGTTGCCTGCCCTAAATTTTGAGGGGTCGGTTTGTTATTTTAATGTTGCATGAAATGCCAAAATATAGTTCTTGAACATCTGATCTTTCTTACTCCTCTGCAGACGATTTCTACTTAAGATTAGCTTTAATATAAGCAACAGTGACCCCCAATTTACAGAAATCATAAAGAAGTAAGTAGGAAAGTCCCGATGTTTCCTCAATATTTATTGAAGGACTACAATAAAAGCCCATGAAGTCACCTGAGGTTCTGGAGACATGATCAATTATTTGGGGAAGCCATGAGTATATACTAGCTCCTACAAAGCATTGAGTGAACCCCCCATTTTGCAGTGCATTGGGGTGCCTCTGAAGACAGGCATATCGGCAATCCTTACGCAATGGCTGTTTCAAAGTACATAAGTGATTGCCATGACAACTATTTATTCAGCAATAAGATCGTGATAACCTTAAATTCTCTGACAAACGGAGCAGTCTGAGATGAGGACAGGCAAGTGGGGGTGCTTGGCACAGTGGATGTAACTATGTATTGAACCAAGTATGATGGAGAGTGATGTATGAGTGCCCAATAAAATGATAAATTTAAAAAATGAGTTCAATATTTAATCCTCAGGAGGCATCATAGGTAAAGATTCCCTATTGAGGAATACAGGTGCACAAAACTTATACTGGAATACTCCAAAAGAGCATGGGAAGTGGGTAGCTTGGATTTCGGGAGGCATCATCCCTCAGAGACAAACATGTAAATCACGAGCACACTTCCCTCAGATGCAGCAACCCATGTTTTTGCTGCTGCTGTGTGTCATTGAGTAGATTACAACTTATGGTTATCCTGTGTGACAGACTAGATGTCTTTTTAGAACCAGGTCACCAGGTCTTTCTTTCTCAGCATCACTGGATTGCTTCAAAGGGCTGACCATTTCGCTTAGCAGGTGAGACCTTAACCACTGCACCACCAAAAACAAAACCAACATAAAGATAGGGGAGACAGGGGGAAAGGAGTGGGTGTTGACAGACCCAGAGAAAAGAGCAAGTGACGGAAAATCGATGGCAAGGAGAGTATTTGGCGGTATGGCATGGCTAGATCAAAGACAGTTGTAGCTGAGAGGAATTCCTGAAACCCAAATTAAAGATGAACATCATAGTTGAAACAGAGGAAAAGTAAAAACAAACAGAGGAAAGATCTAGGAGGCAAGGGGCATTGATAGGGATCTAGACACAGGCATTGTGGCGGTCATGTGCTTATGTTAATTTTTTATAATTGAAATGTAGGGGTGGAGTCTGGCCTGTTAATCTGGAGATAGCCATTGAGTAGCCGATGAGGCCTCTATGTGGGCATGGCTTTCACCTGAGACTGGGAAATCTCGTGGTATTTCCCTCGTGAAGATGAGAAGCTATCTCCCCCAGTTGTTGGGAGTTCGTTTGAGAGATGATTAACCACAGGCAACACAGAATGGCGGCGGCTGGGAGGCTGGAGTAGCCGGTGGAGAGACCACATGACTTAGCCCTGATGAAGACAGACCTCTGAAGCTGGAGTGGCATGCTGTTGATGGACCTGAGCCCTGGAAGTGAGGAGCCATGGGGAGACCCCTGCCAGCGCCAGAATTCTGCACCCACTGACCTGTGACTTCCTGAGTCGGAAGCAGACTTTATGGACTGATTTCGGGCATATGGGTTATTATCGGACTTGTGACTTTGAGTTGGACTAGGCTGGGATGGTTTCTCAATGTCCTGTTCCTCTTGAATATAAAACTATTCCTTATATTCATATGCGTGTCTTTGAAATTTGTTCCTCTAGTCTACCAGGACTAACACAGGCATATACATAAGTAAACATATTTATATATGACAAAGGGAAAATAATTCTATGTAAATATGCTATAGGGTTAATATTAAGGAAACACATGGACAGTGGGCTCCTACTCAAGTATTCTCCAAATACAAGAATTATCTGTTCAAATATTTCAGCAGTCTGAGATGCTCACCTTCCCAAAACGATCGTTGAGGACAAAGTCAATGCATAAGCAAATGTGGCGAAGA
Source organism: Nesogale talazaci (assembly GCA_004026705.1). Taxonomy (NCBI): domain Eukaryota; kingdom Metazoa; phylum Chordata; class Mammalia; order Afrosoricida; family Tenrecidae; genus Nesogale; species Nesogale talazaci. Next base: position 10,092 of record PVJH01019511.1, read on the forward strand.
CAGCTGATGGTGTCCAGCTATCAAAAGATATAGCATCTGGAATCTCAAAGACTTGAAGATAAATAAGTAGCCATCTAGCTGAGAAACAACAAATCCCACATGGAAGAAGCACATCAGCCTGTCCCAACAGGATCATGATAGACAATGCGGGTACATACGCAAATGTGGCAATGGTGCCCGGCTATCAAAAGATATAATGCCTAGGATCTTCAAGGTTTGAAGATAACCAAGTGGCCAACTAGCTGAGAAACAACAAAGCCCACATGGAAGAAGCACACCAGCCTGTGTGACCACGAAGTGCCAAAGGGATTCAGTGTCAGGCATCAAAAAACTAAAAATTGTATCATTATAAATGAGAGGGAGTACTGAATGGGGATCCAAAGCCATCAATAGGTGAAGCAACATTCCCTTGCAGAGGGGTTGTAGGCAGGAGATGAACCAGTCAAGGAAAAGAGTGGCAACAATGAGGTATGCAACTTTCCTCTAGTTCTCAAACGCTTCCTCCCACCCACTATCATGATCCCAATTCTACCTTACAAATCCAGGTAGACCAGGGCATGGGGAATTCAGGAAACGGGGAATTCAGGACAGATGATCCCTTCAGGACCAGTGGTGGGAAGAGTGATACTGGGAGGGTAGGGGGAGGGTGGAGTGGAAGGGGAGAATCAAATGCAGGTATCTACATATGAGCTCTCTGGAGTGGGGAAATGGGTGAAGGGACACATCAGACAGAATACGATATGAAAAGTAGTAACAATTTGTAAATTATTAAGGGTTCATGAAGGAGGAGGAGTGGAGAGGGAGGGGAATTATGGGAACTAGTACTGGGGGGACTAACTGGAGGGAGAATGTTTTGGGGGTGATGATGACAACAGGTGTGCAAATGTGGTCTGCATACAATTGACATATGTATTGATTGTGATGGGAGTTGTATGAGCCCCCAATAAAATGATTTATAGAAAAGCAATCAAATCTATAACTATGATGTAGTATTCATATTTTAAATTCCCTACACACCTTTTTTTTTCAGTATCATCCTCTTTGATGGCCCCTTCATAGGGCAAAAGTGCATGGTGCTGTTCAGTTGGTTCTGACATACAGAAAGCAGTCCTATGCACAACACACAAAGTGCACTAGGTTAAGCTTTGTACAGCTGACCAAAATTCTGACACTGGACTGAGAAACAAACTTCATTGACACTCATATTTTGTGAGAGATTTATACAGTCTGAGTCCATAAGTCTGACATTAACTTCTATGTCCAACACTGATTTACAAAGTCCTCCACAAACTCACAAAACACACGCAGATGATGAACCAAATCAGTGAGCATGTGAACATCTCAGTGCTGACAGGGGTTTCCACGTGGTTTCTCCAGCATCCAGGGCTGCAGCTGGGTAGGTCCATGTGGCTTCTCTTCAAGGTTGTCTCACAGGAAGTGAGCCTTGCCAGCTAAAGCAGGGAACTAGCTAAGAAAGTTGCATCCTGGTCCGACCTCAGAGAGCAAGAGACCCTCCAAATGAATGAGGTTCTTCACTAAAAAATGTAATTGTCATAACTACTCTGTTAAATACCAAAAAAAATACTAAACATTGGAAATAAATGTACTATTTCCTCTCCTGTGATCTTTAAGGGGTTCATCTAGAACATTTGTGTTTGGTTAATGTGTAATCCACGTATCCATGACCTTATTTCAGTTTGTGAAGCCTTCCTAATTTTCATGAAGTTCTATCTTAGTAGCATACTTTAGAAAGTAGAGTATATGTGTGTGTGTGTGTGTGTGTAATTTTACTGAGGGCTCATAACTTATTTTTTCAAAGGGGCGCTTCCCCTGCCCCAGAGACACGAGACGCTGAGCACACATGGGAAATCCACATAGCTAAGGCATCAGTCACCAGGGAGCGTTCATAACTCTTATATATAATTTTATTGAGGGCTTACAGCTCTTATAACAATCCATACAGCAATTGTATCAAACAGATTCAAAACATTTTCTTTCTATTTAAGCCCTTGGTTTTTTTTTTCTTCTTTCTATTTAAGCCCTTGTTATCAGCTCCTTTTACCCCCTCCCTACCTCACCCTGCAAGAAGTTTATTATGAAGCACACAGTTAAATGCCTTTACAAAGTCAACACAAGTCAATATCTTGCTGGCGTTTCTGCCATACACTTCCTCATCTTGAATTTCTGAAAGTTCTCTGCTGTGAGATGTTAGCTGCAGTCATTTTTTTAAAAAATCATTTTATTGAGGGCTCATACATTGTTTCTCACAAAACATAAATACATACATTGTGCTATGCTTCTTTGTATGCCTGCTGTCACCATTCACCGAAACTCCACCTGTCCACCCGACCCCTGACATGAGCTTCCTATCTCTTTCCCTCCATCCTTGCTCCCCACTCCCCCACCAACACTCAATACCCTATAAGTTTATATTGTTTTGTGTTTTATCATAACTTACATTGCCTGATGTCTCCCCTCGCCCTCTCCTCCGATGCCTGTCCCCCCAGTAGGAAGTTATGTGTAGATCCCCGAAGTTGGCTCCCTCTCTCTACCCCTCTTTTCCTCCACCCATCCAGTAGCTCCACTCCTACTACTGGACCCAAGTTTTTTGAAACATTTTAATTGATATTATGTCAATTCCTGGAGTCCTGTTTTTCTAGTTCCTTCAGTCCAGTTTGAATTTCTTCCTTCAATACCACAGTTTCTTGATCATATGTTGTCTTTTGAATAGAAGTGATTATAGGTTACTTCTTTATGTTATGCAGTGACTGTGTATTCCTCTTTGATCCAGGGTTGGTGTGCATTTCTTCTGTCTTCCACTGATATTTCCCAGAGGACTCAATAGTTTGCCCACATAGTCCTTCGATATTGTAACTCTAAGGTTGAATTTTCTTCTGCAGTTCTTCCACCTTGATATGAGTATGGTCTTCTATTTTTGTGTTTGAACACCAGGTGATTGAATATTTCATTATAATGTTTTATTTTTCCTTTTGAGCTGCCTTTTGAGATTTTATGCCTGTTATATTTTACTTCATCATTTCTTCTACTTCAGTTACTCTGCATGTCATGAACATCCACTTTTCCCACCTTTCTTTCATTTCATTTTTAATGATCTTTTGCTTTCTTCATTCGTGATGGTCTTTATATCATCCCCTGGTCTTCTGTCATTAGAATTCAAAGTATCAGAACTCTTCTTGAAATGGTGATTTTGGCTACCTTGGAATTATTTCAATTTCCTTTACCTTCAACCTGAACTTGCATTAAAACAATTCATAATTTGTTTCACCATTAGCGCTTCTCAACTTTTTTTGTCTGATGATATTGAGCTTCCCTACTGCCTCTTCCCATACATATAGTCAATTTGATTCGTATGCGTTCTATCTGATGAGGCCCATGTGTGTAGTTGCAGTTTATGTGGTTGAAGAAAGGTATTTCCAATGATTCAGTAACTTCTCTTGCAAAGTTTTATCATGTAATCTCTAGCTTAATTTTTATCATGGTCATATTTTCTCATTTATGATTCTTCCTTTCCCCTCCCAATTTTAAAATCCAATCATGAGTAAATATCAATGCATTATGATTGTATGTTTGATCAATTTTGGACTGAAGTAATAAAGCAGAACTCTTTAATTTCTGCTTCACTGGATTTAATGCTTAGTGAGTAAGTTAGATAATTTTATTAACTGTTGTACATTGTAGGTGTATAGATATTATCTTTACACAGACAGCATTGTTCTTCAAGATAAACCTTAAGACGTTCTCTTCACAAAAAATGCTACATGATTTCTTTCAAATGTTTCATTACTGGCATAGTAAACCACATGGTTTTTCAAATCAGAATGGCCATGACCGTTCAGTTCGGTAATGCTTAAGATATCTATACTTAGGCATTCCATTATATGTTTAATGACTTTCCATTTCCCACATTCATACTTTATACATTTAAGATTCTGATTATTAATGGAAGTTTGTGGCTTGTGTCTCATTTTGAGTCATGATTCATCATCAAAGGAAAGTCATGAAATCTTTGGTCTATCCAAGTTATTGAAGTTGATCCCACTTTGAGGAGATACCTTTTACCCAGTCATATTGAATGCATTCCAATTTAAGGGTCTCATCTGCCAGCACTATATCAACCAAGGTCTTTTGCCCTCATGAGCATATCAGACAGTCCTTCTCTCTAGTCTGTTCCTGGTCTGGAAGCATCAGTGAAACTTATTCACCATGAGTGCTTGTGCTAGGATTTGAAAGGCCAGTGGCATTACTTCTAGAATCATAGAAAACTATGACCAACAAGAGAAGTTTATTATTTTTGCCTAATAGATTTAAAAAGTACTGGTACTGCTTTATGTTAGGCTTGAGCTGATAACCACAGGGTCTTCCCCCACCCCCACCCCCCAATCCACTAACGTCTTCTTGGCAGAAAAAATAAGGCAACTTCTGAAAAAACGTAAAGGTTGGGAAACCCTATATAGAATAGAGTTACTGTGCATTGGAATGGTTTCTATGGCAATGGATTGTGTGTGTGTGTTTGTTTTTCTTTTTGCATTACTGCCCTGGTGGGAGTAGGAAGCCAAGCCTTGCTCCTGGAGAGCTGCTGCTGGATTTGAACCACCAACCTCATGGGCCGCAGTCCCATATATAACCACTGTGCCACCAGGGCTCAGTTTTTGTGTGCTTTTGCTTGCATTGTGTTGTCTATGGATGTTAAAGACCCCTGAATTCCCAGAGAGAAAAAGCAGTGGGAACCCAAGGTTATACACATCGGACAAGACCGTGGAAGAGGTGATAAAAATAAAATGTAGTGCCTCTCATAATATCCAAGCACAAATTGAAATATCTAGGGATATACCTGACTGAAAAAAAGAAGATTTATATGAGCAAACCTATAGAACACTATTACAAGAAACCAAGAGTCACTTCCACACAATCCCATGCTCATGGATCAGAAGACTCAATATAGTACAAATATCAATTCTACCAAAGGCACTATATAAGTTTAAAGTTTTCCTGATTCAAATACTATCATCTTCAAAGAATTGGAAAAAGTGGTTACCAGCATCATATGGGGAAGGAAGAAGCCTAGAATTTGCAGAAAAGTCCTCAAGTACAAGGACAGGTACATATTATGCAGTCAATGTAGTGAAAACAGCATGGTAGTGGTACAATGACAGATACTCAGACAGATACTCACACTGAAATCCAGAAATAAAATCATCAGCATACAGACAACTGGTATTTGATAAGGGCCTCCCAAATATCAAATGGGAAACGGATACCCTTTTCAACAAATGGTGCTGGAAAAATGGATATCTACTTACAGAAAAATGAAGCCAGACCCTTACATCACACCATGCACAAGAATAAACTCAAGGTGTATCACAGACGTTGAGGTAAAACCCCAAGCAATTAGAGCCATCGATGAGGGAATTGGGACAAACCTGATAACTTTGGTGCAGGGAATGCATAGCCTATCAGCAATAGGGAAGGACAATACAGAGGAGGCCAAATTGACAAGTGGAATCTAGTGAAAATAAAACACCTGTGTACATTGAAAAATTCAACAAGAGAGTAATAAGAGAGTTTATGGACAGGGAAAATATCTTTAGTGATGATACATCAGATGAAGGCCTTATTCCTACAATCTACCGTACTCTGCTAGCATACAAAAATTTAAAGAAACTACCCACTGAGGAGGTGGGCAAAGGACCTGAACAGATGTTTCACAAAGGCAGAAATCTGAATGACCATTAAGCATATGAGAAATGTTCTCGATCATTATCCATAAGAGAAATACAAATTAAAAGAACTATGAGATACCACCGAACACCTTCAAAGACAGGGCTGTGGTGAGATAGAAACTCTTGCCCACTGCTGACTGACCTGTAGTTATGTACAGCCACTATGGAGATATCTTTTGGAGGTATCTAAAATAGATGAAAATGAGCTACTGTATGACCCAGCAATCCCCCTGCTGGGCATATACTCAAAAGAGGCAAGAAACAAACCACAGCCAGACATCTGTGCTCCAATGTTGATTGCAGAAGAGTTCACAACTGCAAGGAGGTTGGAACAAACTAAATATCCACCAATGAATGAATGGATTAAAAACTGTGGTACATACATACAATGGACTCCCATGCATCACTAAAAAGTTGTGATTAATGCATGAAGCACATCACCACATGGGAAGAATTGGAGCAAATTATGCTAAGCCAAACACCAAATAACAAGTATAACATATAAGCCCACTGAGGTAAGCTTAAAAATGCAAAAGGGACATAGAGAAAAAGCTACTGCAAACATATATTCCTGGGGTCAGGTCCAGGGACTATGACAGGAGCCAGACACAATCCAGGGATACATATGACAGTCAATTAAAAAGGAAGGAAAAAGAAAGAAGATGGGGAAAACCCAAACAAACGTTGCAAGTGAACCCAAAGGGAGGGTGTGGCGGTCATGTATTCAAGATGTCCAATTTCATGATTGAGATATTGGGGTGGAGTCTAGCCTGTTAATCTAGAGATAGCCATTGAGGAGCCAATGAGGCCTCCGTGTGGGCATGGCTTTCTCCTGAGAGTTCTAGGAAATCTTGCGATATTTCTCTGGTGGAGATGAGAAGCTGTCTCCCCAGTTGTTGGAGTTAGTCTCCGAGACAACAAACTATGGAAAAGACAAGATGGCAGCATCCGAGGAGCTGGAGGAGAAGCCACACAACCTTACCCTGATGGAACCAGACCTCTGAAGCTGGAGGAGCTACGTGGAGACCCCTGCCAGCGCTGACGCTTCTACCACCACTGGACGTTGTTGATGAACCCTGAACCTTGGAAGCGAGGAGCCAAGGGGAGACCACTGCCAGCGTATTTTTTCCATGTGTATCCTCCCTTCTCTTTTAGTTCACTGTCATATGTATCCCTGGATTGTGTCTGGCTCCTGTCATAGTCCCTGGACCTGACCCCAGGAATATATGTTTGCAGTAGCTTTTTCTCTATGTCCCTTTTGCATTTTTAAGCTTACCTCAGTGGACTTATATGTTGTACTTGTTATTTGGTGTTTGGCTTAGCATAATTTCCTCCAATTCTTCCCATGTGGTGATGTGTTTCATGCGTTAATCACAACTTTTTAGTGATGCATGGGAGTCCATTGTATGTATGTACCACAGTTTTTAATCCGTTCATTCATTGGTGGATATTTGGGTTGTTCCAACTTCCTTGTAGTTGTGAACTCTTCTGCAATCAGAAGAGGAGGAAACCATTGGACTGATGGTTGAGGGTGGGGGGATGATGGAAGACACACAGGACAGGGAGAGGTGGGAGAAATGAAGTGGGTGTTATCAAACCCAGGGACAAGGAAACAACAAGTAATCTAAAATCAATTGTGACAAGGGTGTAGGATACTTGTTAGGGCTTGATCAAGAACACTGGAGCCAAGAGGAATTACTGAAACCTGAATCAAAGCTGAACATGACTGTATGACAAAAGGAAAGTAAAAGGAAATAGAATAAAGAACCAGGAGGCAAAGGACATTTATATGTCTAAATATAGGCATGCATATATGCAAATATATTTATACATGACTATAAGGAAATAGATCTATGTGTATATATATTTTTATATTTTTACATATTAAGTTTCAAGGTAGCAGTCAAACATTGGGTTTCTACTCAAGTACTCCCTCAACACTTTGTTCTAATGACCTAGCATTCAGCTTCCTGACACTATGATTGAAGACAAAATGGGTGCATAAACAAATGTGGTAAAGAAAGTTGATAGTGCCCAACTATCAAAAGCTCTAGTAACTGGAGTCTTAATGGCTTAAAGATAAACAAGAGATCATCTAGCTGAGAGGCAACAAAGTCCACATGGAAGAAGCACGCTAGCCTGTATGATCATGACGTGTTGATGGGAATGGGTATCAGGCATCAAAGACCCAGAACATGCCCCCCCAAATCATACCAATGTGAATGAGGGGGAGAGAAAAGTGGGGACCCAAAGCCCATCTGGAGACAATTCAACATCCCCTTACAGAAGGGTCACAAGGAAGAGAAGAGCCAGTCAGGGTGCAGTATAGCACTGATGAAACAGACAACTTTCCTCTAGTTATTTAATGCTTCTGCCCACCCCAACTATCATGACCTCAGTTCTACCTTATAAGTTCAGCTAGACAAGAAGATGTACACTGGTAAAGAAAAGAGCTGGAAACACAGGAAATCCAGGAGACATAAACTCCTCAAGACCAATAATGAGAGTAGTGATACCTAGAGGGGAAGGGGGAAGATCTGGTGAGAAAGGGGGAACCAAACACAATGATCAACCCCCTCCAAGGGGATGAACAACAGAAAAGTGGGTGAAGGGAGGCATCAGTCAGTGTAAGATATGGAATAATAGTAATTTATTAAGGGTTCACGAGGGAGGGAGGGAAAATTTTTGGAGCTGATACCAAGGACACAAGTAGAAAGAAAAGGTTTTGAAAATGATGATGGCAACAAATGTACAAATGTGCTTAACATAATGTTTATTTGTACGGATTATGATAAGAGTCCCTGTTTAAAATAATTTTTTTTAAGTTCCTGAGGTTAAATGTCTGAAAAAATGTTGAAAAGCAAAGATGTTACTTTGAGGACTAAGGTACATCCTGGTCTGATAAACTCAAACATAAGGACAATTATGAGGATGACAGTGTTTGGTTTGGTTGTACATAAATTTTCTATGAGTTGGAACTGATTCGATGGCACCTAAGAACAAAAGCATTAAGATAAAATATAATATGTTGAGATGCATTAGACATATGGCTTCATATGTTTAAGAACTAAACAGTACTGCTGTAGGCTTATACTTCATAAAACATATAAATTCTACTAACTTATAGTTTTATACCTCTCATTTAGAAAACTAAAACTGCATTGTATTTGTAATTGTATATCATGTATAAGCAAGTATATTCCTTAACCTGGATATATTGACTTCAGTATGAAATTTCTCATACACTTGTTTCTGGTTCTGTACTGTTTCAAATTGTATTGTTCATTCACTATCCACTTACTTCCACTGTCTGAAGGTATGTTCATCTCACAATGAACTGCTCACACTACACCACTTGGTTACAATGCCCAGAGAGTTATTAGGAGAATTCTTGGAAGCTATCCTGCACTTGGACAGCTTCTACTAATAATATAATCAAAGACCAAATGTTCTGAGCATAGCCTAACAAATTAAACATTTCCTCAACTAACCTCCCATTTAACCTTTCCAAAATGCTACCAAACACTGAAATAATTATGAAACATTATCCAAAATCCTAGCAAAGAATGTTGTAACACTAGCTATGGAAAATATCCAGGATCTTATTTTAAACTGACAATAATTTCAAATGACACCCCCTAAAGATATTTCTTCACATTTTTTCTTTTCAGAACCACAGACAAACAGGACTAATTTTTATTTCTGTTACCTTTTGCTTTTTCATCATCTTGGTCAAAAGTTAGGGTGAAAAGACTTGATGGAAAAAGAACAGTAGTCTGCCTTTCACTTGGGTTTTTTCTAAGGTCCCTTGCTGCACAATAATCAGAGATCTATGATTGGTTTTGTAACTCTGTGAAGATTTCGAGACAGAATCATCATGCTTACAATCTTGCTCTGGTCTCCAAATTAGCACTCAGTATCAAGCATTGCATTCCTAGTTTCTGAAAATAACACTGCAAACTGTTGTTACAGAAAGTGATGCCTGAGAAATAATCAAGTCCCTAGAACTGATCTCATCAAGTTGAGGTCCTGGCCCAGGGCAAAATATAGATTAGACCTTTTCATGTCAACACAAGACCCAGAATCTTCTGAATCATTTTAGCATGTGTATAATCACTTCAATCTGTGACAAGTAAATGACTGTAAGCTTGGGCAAGAATTCAAGGGAGGCGGGGGAAAGGAGACATGCCTATTGCCACTCCAACTTCCTGGAGGAAAAACAAATTGATATTGTCAGAATTGAAATAATCTATACACAGAGCGGGGCGTCAGCTATGTGTAACTTGAAACATAAGTTACTTTTCTATTTCTTCTGCTACTAGGTACAAAACATGCCAATCTTTCATTCCGATACAAAGGGAAAATATGAGTACTTTGTTATAACTCAAATGATGATGACATTTCGATCTTTTCATTTCTCAAAAAGATTTATCCCCAGCACTTCTGTGGGTGTGTGACCCTTAAAATGCCAGCATAATTTGAAGTCAATTATATTATTCTGTATAAACCAGTCCCTGAAATAAGGTGTCAGATCCTCAGCAGATGTGGCGAAGATGGTAGGTGGTGGATCACTTCATGCTCTCTTTGACCTGCTTACAGATCTTGAATTGGTACCTTAGTGAGAACCTGAGAATGAAATTATTTTTCTCAGGAAAAAAATTGTGTTAGCTTCTTTGGTTCAGGCTCTTTGATTTGAGCTCAAGTTCCTCTACCAGGATAGGAGTATCGAGAGTTACATTACTGCCGTTAAGAGCTATGATGCTATTCCTGCTCTAAAAGTGCACCACTTCACAAATTGGTATAGGTGTTAAGAACGACTTTGGCAACAGAATGACTTGAGCTCAAATCTAAGCTCTGCCACTCTCTTTGTAACCTTGTACGGCCGAAGTGTCCTTTTCATTCTCAACCTATTCCTCTCTATAGAAAGGTAATGCTAGTATTTGCCTGCTATAATATACGGGAACACACACAGATGAATGCAACGACTGGCTTAAATTATGGGACTTATAGTATATTCCATCTCCAGATAAGAAATTATAGCGTTTGAAGCTTTTAAGCATCCATCGCCAATAATATCAGATTATTCTTCAAGTGTGTTTTGAGCACCATCTCTGTGGTAGTTTGTACTCTGGTCATGCAGAATACAAGTATGGCCTAGATATAGTTCCTGTTTACTGTGGGATCAATTTAAAGAACATCTGAGCAAAACTGCCTCTGTGACATGCATGTGCTTTTCTTCCAGTAACCGAGACATTCTGCATGGCACTTCCTACTCAGAACATTCACATTAAATATTATTTAGGACTAAACAGATTTATAGATTCTTAAGCACCAAAAATTATTGCATAAATGAATGAATAGTTAACTCACCTTTTGATGACTTGAAGCCTTTCTTCTGGCTTCAAGATAAAGCTTAAGATAAAGCTCTGACAAATGCCTCCAGAGTCTTCTAATACACTTTGGAAACCACGTTCAGTGTCTTCATACTGTGATGACATTATCCTACCCGTTCATCTGAATAGCTCTCTGGATCCTGAATGCACGATCACGTTATTCACCTTCCCCTGCATGGTACCCACAAATGGGGAACACACTGCCCTGCAGACCTAAAGGCCACATAGTGGAATTATATTTCTTGTCCCACGTTAATCCCTGGTTGTCGTGAGGGTCCGTGGAGTAGTGATGACCCATATCCACCCAGTGCTCAACGACAGGAAACGCAGCTGGTCCTGCACCACCCTCACAGCTGTTGCTTTGTTGTAGCCACTGTGTCAACCCAGCTTGTTGAGGGCCTTCCTCTTTTTCACTGCCTCTCGACTTTACCAACCATAAGGTCCCTCTCCATGAACTTGTCTCTCCTGACGACATGTCTAAAGAAGGGAAAACAAAATCTTGCCTTTTTTCATCCAAGAAGCACTCTGGCTATATCTCTTCCAAGTCAGGTGTATTTGTCCTTTTGGCAGCCCATGTTGCTTTCAATATTCTTCATTGGCACCACAATTCAAATGCATCAAGGCTTCTTCTGCCTTCCTGATTCAATATCCATCTGTCACACGCATATGTGGCTGTTGAAAATGCAAAGGCTTAGGTCAGGGACACCTTCGAACTTAGAGTAACATCCTGGCTTCTCAATAAATGAACAGCAGATTTACACAATGAAATGCACATTGATCTTAGCCGCTGCTTCCATGAGCATTCATTATAGATCCAAGCAAGACAAAATCCTTGAAAATGTCAACCTTTTCACCATTTATCCTGATGTTGTCTATGGGTTCATTTATGAGACTTTGAGTTTTGCTCATTTACATTGAATTGCAATCCTAATTAAAGGCAGCAATTATTGATATTTGTTAGCAAGTGTTTCAAGCTCCCCTCACTTTCAGCAAGCAAAGTTGTATCTTCTGCTTATTGCAGATCGTTAATAAGTCTTCCTTAAATAAATTGCCAGTCAGCAAATTGTTTGTTCGGTAAAACATGTGCCAGTTGAAGTCCTAGGTGTTGAGGACATGAACATAAATTAAACAAATAAATGCTAAATTCTCTAAGAACTTAACTCCTGCTCACCAGAGATAGGAACATGTTCATTCTTCAGAGGATTGGCTATTAGACTCAGAAACAAAATTCTCACTGGATCATTGAAGTAGCTTAGTCTATCAGTTCTAAAATGCACACATTTTCCTCTTAATTTCCCTTGGTGCATATTATGGTTGATGGATTCTTATGGTTGATGGAACACCTTAGAACTCAGAGTATCATAGTCACTGTCTTTAATGGCATAGTTTGGTGAAGGAAAACAGATCTTGATTATTATGCCAAAACTGAAACAACTTTAGCACACCAGCTGCTGTAAATTTCAAAGTTTGAGTGGCTCAAACAATCAAATGTTATTTCTCTCTCAATCTAACCTGAGTTATTTTAGATTACCTCTCCTCTGAGCACTGGATTTTTTTATGACTAAGTCACTTACAGTCCAGGAATCTCAGAATTCCCCTATGAATCTTTTTCATACTGGTCAGAGGGAAGGAAAAGAGATGGACAGTCATGTGTGAAAGGATTCTGTAGGCTAAGTCAGAAAATGGCACATATAAAACTGGCAACATTCTACTGGCCACAACTCGGTTACATAAGCACATTGACCTGCAAGGTTTCTTGTTAGATGCCATTCAGTCACTTATGACCCACAGCAACACAGTGCACAAGAAAACTAAACACTGCACAGTCCTAAGCCATTCTTATCATTGTTCCTATGCCTGAGCCCATTGGTGTAAGCACTGCGTCAATTCAAGGAATTGAGGGCTTTCTTTAGCAAGAACTTTAAAGTGCTTCTCCAGGGACTGGTCTCCACTGACGATATGTCCAAAGCATATAAATGAAGTCTAGTCATCCTTTCCTCTAAGAAGCACTCTGGCCATACTTCTTCCAAGATAGATTGGTTTATCCTTTTCACAGTATGTGGTACTTTCAATAGCTCTTCTAATCTACAGGAACAATTATTAAGAAACCATGGGGAATTATGCTGATGTTCATGGAAACACACAAGTTTCCAGGACATCGAACTTGTCTCCTATTCCTACTGTCCTGGTCACTAAACCTTATTTTCCATTTTGAATGATTTCTCAGGTTTTATCTCTCCTGGTGTGCTCAGGAACATGAAACATTTGCTGATATTTGCCATTAACTTGTAATGAATAGGGCAGGGATCATTCTTTGTTTGATCAGAGATTTTTTTTTCTGAATTTGGGGACAGCCCTATCACATTGTCTTTACAAAAAATAGATAATTCTTATTTTATTGCACCATCATTTAAGGGTGGATACGATCATTCAATAATTACTATTCGATTATCTTAGTAGGAACCCACCTAATTCTAGATTCTCCCAGAGATTGAAGTGAAGAACTAATCAGTTATGTCTAAAAGTTGTGATAATATGGCCACAGATTTCCAGAACAACCAAAAAATTCATATCAATGTGAATGAGAGGGAGTGTGAAGTGGAGACCCAAAGTCCATCTGGAGACAATTGGACGTCCCCTTCCAAAAGGGTCACAAGGAAGAGACGAGCCAGTTAGGGTGCAATGTAGCACTTATGAAATATATAACTTTCCTCTAGTTCTTTCATGTTCCCCCACCTCTTCACTCTCATGGCCCCACTTTAAAAATCCAGTTAGACCCGGGCATATACATGGACATAGCTAAGGGAGTCTAAGATAGACAAACCACTCAGGATCAATAATCAGAGTAGTGCGAGAGTACAGAAAAACTTTATTACTCTAGAGCGCTTAAATTTTTTCAACAAAGAGCACATTACATAGGAGGAATATCACAATCTTTGTCTAGTTCACTGTGCTATCCAAGACTAGATTCAGAATATTGTAGAGGATTAGAGTTTTCCCAGGAGATAGAATATTTTCTTTTCTTTAAATTAGTATAATTCCCCCAAACCACACTCATGTGCATAATTGTATATAGCACTCTATGTGAACCAGCTATTATAATTCCTAGAAATGTTTAATTTATGAATTATGTGAATTTTATTTATTTACATTACTAATAATATATCTTCATTTGACAATAAAAGTTTTACATAAAATAACATTAATTCATCTAGGAATACCACTGGATAACTCTTTCAGAATAAGATCATACAGGGGTCCTCAAACTACAATCTGTGGGCTACATGCGGCCTGTCGAAGACATTTATCTGGCCCGCCATGTGTTTTTACTACCACGGCTGTCCTGCTTAGCAGCCGACTCATCCTGGGCCCACAGTGAATTTGTTCATAGTAGTTTTGTTGGGGTTTTTTGGGTTTTTTTTTTTAACAACAGTTCAGTCCACCAATATTCTGAGGGACAGTAAACTGGTTCCCTGTTTAAAAAGTTTGAGGACTCCTAAAAGTGTGTTAGGCTGTGTTGTCTAGAGAAGCAAAATTACTTATGCTTATATAAAGAGAATTTTATATAAAGAAATGGTTGAAGCTGTAGAAGTGGGCAAGTTCAGTCTATTTCAAATCCATTAGACAGATGTTAAGCTGAGAGTTTATCTTGACTTTCATAATGACCCTATAGAAAAGGAAACCCTTGTTGCTTCTGAGCTGGATGGCCACTTGTTTACTCAAGCCTTTAAGACCCCAGACGCTACATCTTTTGACAGCCAGCCACCATCAGCTTTCTTCACCACCATTGCTTATGCACATATTTGTCTTCAGTGATTGGGTAGGGAAGGTGAGCATCAAAACCCACATGGATGAAGCACACCAGCATGTGGGACCACAAGTTGTCAAAGGGATCAGTTATCAGGGTTTAAGAACTAAAAACCATAACATGCATGCTCGTTTTCCTGTTATGATCACTGACAACAAATGTGTGCATAAGCAAATGTGGTGAAGAAAGCTGATGGTGTCTCTCTTTGAAAAGATATAGCATCTGGGGTCTTAAAGGTTTGAGTAAACAAGTGGCCATCTAGCTCAGAAGCAACAAAGCCCACATGGAGGAAATACACCAGCCTGTGTGACCACAAGGTGTTGAAGGGATCCAGCATTAGGCATCAAAGAACTAAAATTATATCATTATAAATAGGGGGGAGTACAGATTGTGACCCAAAGCCCATCAATAGGAGAAGCGACATCCTTTTTACAGAGGGGTTGCAGGGAGGAGATGAGCCAGTGTAGTAACAACAAAATATGCATCTTTCTTCTAGTTCTCAAATGCTTCCTCACACCCATTATCATGCTCCTGGTTCTACTAGACAAGTCCGACTAGAATAGGAGATGTACACTGGAGTCAGAAACATGGGGAATTTAGGAGAGATATTCCCTCAGGACGAGTGGTGATACTGGGAGGGTGGAGGGATGGTGGAGTAGAAAGGGGGAACTAATTTCAGGAATCTACAAATAACCTCCTCTCTGGGGCATGGTCAACAGGGAAGTGAGTGAAAGGACACATTGGACAGTGCATGATATGAAATAGCAATTTGCAAATTATTAAAAGTTCATGGAGGGGAGGGAGGAAGGGGAATATGGTGAGGTGGAACTGGGGGTCTAAGTGGAGGGAGGATGTTTTGAGAGTGATGATGGCAACAAGTGTGCAAATGAGATCTGCATACAATTGGTGTATCTATGGGCCATATATGTGTATGAGTATTCAATAAAATTATTCATTTAAAAATGGGGGGGGGAGGGGAATGAGGAGTTTTCTGTTTTTTTTTAAGAGGAGCTTATACCAAGGACTCAAGTGGAAAATGTTTGGAAATGAATGTGGCAACATGTGTGCAAATGTGCCTGATACAGATGATGTATTGAATGTTATAATAGCTGTAAGAGTCCCCAGTAAAATTATTTAAATTTAAAAATAAATAAATAATAAACAAAACAACAAACAAACAATTAACCAAAGGGGGGAAGAAAAAAGAAAGAAAAGGAAACCCTGTGGGTTTATGAGAAGGTAACTCTTATGATCTTTCTCCCAAGGAACAACTAGTGGCTTTGAATTGCTAACTTTGCAATTAGCACCAATGTGTAATCCACTATTCCTTAGAAGAAAATAACTGGAACTCTGACTCAGCCATTTCTGTGAGAGCAATTAATCCAAACAGTTGTTCCCTTAGAACACATCATCAACTCCAATGTGATGCTAACTTTGCATACGCTAAATGATTTCAAAGTATCCCTGGAAACTATGTCAGGGAGACATTGAAATACTAACCACAAAATCAGGAGTTCAAATTCACCAGCCTCTCTGCAGAGAAACATGAGGCTCTCTGCTCCCATAAATTTGCAAAGTCTCAGACACCCTATGTATAGCTGCGCTGAGTACAAATTGACTTGATGGCAGATGATTTGGTTTGAAGGCACTCTGATTCTTGTTTACAGAGTCAGTTCTTTTATCGGTCTCCATTTATCTCTGTCACAAAACAAATTACCTTTCACTTAGTAATATATAATAGACATTGTATCATGCTCACGGCTTCTAATGGTAAGAAATTAGAAGTGTACTTGGCCCAGCTAGCTTTGCTCTGCTTTTTTCCTCCTGCTTTTCTCTCTCTGGGGCCACAAATGGAAATATTTGAAAGAACGAGAGGTAGACTTTCTGGGACTTAATTTGTATACCACACACTCTAAAAAAAAACAGACAATATGAAGAACACAACATTGGAACTGGAGGAAGACCCATTTACAATCTGCAATGTGTAAATGATACAACTTTGCTTGCCCCAAATGAAGGTAACTTCAAGCACTTCTAAATAAGGGGCAAATACTGCAGGCTTCAATCTGAATTATACCTGAATGTGAAGAGAATAAACATCTTCACAACTGGGTTGATAAACAATAACGTGATAAATGGAGGGGGAGAAAATAAAGTTGTTAACAATATCACTCAAATTTGGGGCTGACAGCTCCCATAAAGATTTACAACCTTGAAAATTTTATAAGGATCAGTAAGAAACAGAATCAAAGAGTTAACAATCAGTTTGGGTTTGGGCCAGAAAAGTATAACAAACCATTCACAGAAGAAATACAACTAGAATGTTTTTAGAAGTGAAGATGTAAAGACTTTAGTCCCTCATCAAGAAAGGTCAGTCATTAGGAAATGACATCATGGATGGTAAAATAAAAGCTCAGAAAAAGCACAAGGAATGACACACTAGGCACAATGGACTTTGATTTACCAATGATCATAAGATAGCACAGAATTGGGTAATGTATCATTCTATTACACACAAGTGAGAGTTGGGCAACTCACAACAACTTTACAGGGGTTCCACTCAACAAAGGGTTTCCTCACCCACATAGCTGCTGCTATATTGGGGTAACTTGAAGGTTACTTCAGGAAGGTCTGTTGAACAGAGCACCTGGAAGTAGTTTCTCCATGTTGCTTAGGGTTCTCAGAGAAAAGACCCTGGATTTTTAGTTGGAATGTTCCAGAAAGAGAGAACTACAAATAGCCAATAAAATGTGTTGAATAGTGACCCCAGGAGATATGTCTAAACCTTATTTCCAGAACTTGTGAATGTGACCTTGTTTAGATAAAGAATCTTTGCAAATGTAATTAAGTTAAAGATCTTGAGATGAGCTGAGCCCCGGTGGCGCAGTGGTCGTGCGCAGGACTGCGACCCACTGGGTTGGAGGTTCAAATCCAGCAGCAAGGCTGGGCCTCCTACTCCCACCACCAGAGGGTAGTGATGCCCCTCCCCCCCAAAAAAAAGATTTGAGATGAGATTATCCAGGATTTACTGTATACCCTAAATACAGACAACTGTTTTTTTTTTTTGAAAGGGCAGAGAGATATTTTAGACACAGACACAAAGGGTAGAAAGCCATGTGAAGATGGATGCAGAAATTAGAATTATGCAGGTTGCATTATGCAAGGAACAACTAGAAACACCGGAAACTGAAAAAAAATGCAAGAGTCTATCCATGAACCTTAGGAGTAAGCAAGATCCTCCCTGCACCTTGATTTTGGACTTCTGGTTTCCACAACTGTGAGAAAAAAATAATTCTAATATTTTATGCCATCAAATTTGTGGTCATTACTTAGAGCAACCTCTACATAGCTAAAACAACCAGGTAGAATTTTCACCATCTTTTCTATTCAAGTCTCTGAAAACAACACCTGAGCATCGTTTTGTGTTTAAGTAGCTAAAAAGTTAACCATAGTCACTGGTGAGAGACATAGACCCTCCTTGCCTATTAGAAGAGTCAAAGAATTCAGGGAACATGATTTTAAAATAATACCATGTATGATACTGGAAAGAGCACATGGTTTTTCTCTTACTCCTTTTTATAAAAATTGCTTTTAGGCTCAACCATTAAGCACACAATAGTCGTGATATTGTTTTATTTTTAAAATGCTAAACTAGCTCTTCAATAATTTATACACACACACGCACATCTTTATCTGTGGTTTTACCATATTGAAGTCAGTATATGGGGCTGGAAGACGAAGCATTCCAAAAAGTCTAACTCTAAGTTCAGGGTAGTAATTGTATGACTATCCAGGAACCCTTCTTTGATGGATGATTTGCTCAATTCCACCCATCTACTCCTATCTTGGAAAAAGTACAGCTAGGAGCTTTCTTATAAAGTGAGAGTGTGAGACTTCATCTCAGGCACTTTGGACATATTATCAGGAGGGACCAGTCCCTGGAGAAGGACAACATGCATAGTAAAATATGAAGGCCACTGAAAAAGAAGACCTTCATCAAGATGGACTGACACGATGTCTGAAAAACAGGCTCAATCATAGCAATGATGGTGAAAATGGCACAGGATTGATAGGTTTTCATCCCTACTGCATGTAGGGCCATATGTACATATGAGTCCAAACCAACTTAATGGTACATAACAACAGCATTGCTGCTATGAGTTGAATTTTGGACAGGTGTCGTTCAGGCTATTTAGGCATTGCTCCATACACATGAGATACGACAGCAACTCCTTAAGTGACCATCTACTCAGTCTCACAGTGTCATTTGCGCCTCTGTTCCTCTCAGATTTGTTTTCAGGTGAAAACATGTTTGAGAAAGACAAATTAATAATTACTCTCAGAGTTAAGATTAGTTTTACACAAATAAGGGATACACACACCTATATACACATACCACAACCCACACAAGCTCCCCATGAACTGGTTCAAATTTGTTTTCAGGTGGAAACATGTTTGATAAGACAAATTAATAATTACTTTCAGAGTTAAGATTAGTTTTACACAAATAAGGGATACAGACACCTATATACTCATAATACAACCCACACAAGCTCCCCATGAACTGGTTAGTATGTGCTCTATGTTCAATGTGTGTTTTCACATGGATGTATCATATTTTTTTAAAATACAGTATTATCACAATCTTTAATCATGGGATCTATGACCTTGAAGTCTGATAATCCTTTTTATTAATCATGGTATTTTTTATGATGTTTAGTGATGGTGATCATTGTATTTGACTCAGGAATTTAATGAAAAATGAAACTGTCTGCTCCTATAAAGATTTACAGCCTCTGAAACCCTATCTAGGATGGCTGTGAATCTGAATCAACTCCTTGGTGAATATGGGTTAGAGATGGCTTGATCAGTATACTTTTTCCTGATCAGATATACCTACTCCAGAGGACTGAAAATCATTGCCTTTTCTCTTGTTTCTCTACCCTAACTAACCAGAAAAATCCAACCTTCTTCTTCTTCATTGCAGTATGTGGACAGCAGATGGAGAAAATTATACATGTGTGCTCATAATTCATGGATGCCTGACTTCTATGGATGTCAGCTCTCTGTTTCCTGTCTCAACCAGTTTTTGTATCTGAAAAATATTATCATCTCTTTATATTGTGAAATTGTGCTTATGAAGTGCTTATCATATTATAAATACGTAATAAATGTTTGCTGTTTTCAGAGATTATGATTCTTTTCTCAGCTGGAGTTGACATTTTAACTTTTCCTACTCCCATTGTGCATAATCACAATTTCAAAACTTCACTTATCTCCTATAGCCTTACCATTTTGATGCTTAATCTCAGCTGATTGCCTTTGAATTTATATAGAAAAGTCTTCCTCTAAGTGATCATAATACATTTCAATGCTGCAGAATATCCTTGGGATTTTAGGGTTCTGGTTAACAGGATGTCTCTTCCTCAAACCTCCCTTTATTTATGCCCCTTTATTTATGTTCCACTCACTCCTCAACACATACATGTAATAGGGAGTTTGGTCAATAAGTCACCACTCCTCGGTCAATATGTTATACTGTGACCAGTCTGTTTTAGAGTATATCAGTTGATAAGATGCTAGAAGCTATGCCACCAGCATTGGAAATATATCAGTGTCACCCATAATGAATCTGTTTCAGTGGAGCTTCCAGACAATCAGAATAGAAAGATGGATCAAGTGAACATCTGAAAATTTGACAATTGAGAATCCTGTGGAATATTGTCTGATATAGTGCCAGAAGATATGCCCCTCAGGTTGGAAGGTACTCAAAGCATAACTGATGCCACCTCAGAGTCCTCAAAGTAGAACTGACCATGATGTTAGATAAAACCTTCAGACTTTGATTTACTAAGGTGGACCTACTCAAAATGAGAAGAAGCTCCAAATCTCCATTAAGAATCAGGATGTGGGATGTACAAGAGATGAACCTAAGCAAATCGGAAGTTGTCAAAATGAAAGAGCCCACATATTCTAGGCACTGGGATGGTTGTGGCCATTTGAATCAGACAATCCCTTGGCTAAGAATGATAACTAGAAGACAGATGGCATTACATCCATCATAAAAGAGCATTTCAAGATCTATCTTTCGTTACAATACAGTCCATAATAGAATATCCACATGCCTACAAGGCAGACCGATTGATATAATTATTACTCAGATTTCTCCGCCAGCTACTTTAGCCATTGGTGAACTGAGCTATCCCTCTACTTTAAGCAAGCAAGGTAGTGTCATCTGCATATTGTAGGTGATTTTTAAAAAGTCTTCCTCCAATCCTGATGCCACATTCTTCCTCATATAACCTAGCTTCTCTGATGATTTTCTCAGTTTATAGGTGGAACAAATATGGTAACAGCATATAACCATGAAGCACATCTTTCTTGATTTTAAACCATGCAGTATGCCTTTGTTCTGTTCATATAACTGCCTCTTGATCAGAGGATAAGTTCTGAATGAGCCTGATGAAGTGTGTTCTGACAGTTTATGGTGATCCACACAGTCAAAAGTCTTTTCCACGTCAATGAAACACAAGTGAACACTTTTCTAATATCCTCTGCTTTGAGCCAAAAGATTTCTGACATCAGCAATGATATCCCTTGTTCCACGGTCTCTTCTGAATACTGCCTGAACCTCTGGCAGCTCCCTGTCAGTGTACTGCTGAAGCTGTTGGATGAATTTCAGTACAATTTTACTTGCTTGTGATATGAGTGATATTGTCCTATAATTTGAGCTTTCTGTTGGGTCACCCGTCTTTGGAATGGGTACAAATATGCGTCTCATTCAACCAGTTAGCTACCTTCAAAATTCCCTGGCATAGATGAGTCAAAGCTTCCAGGGCTTCATCAGTTTGCTGAAGCATATCAATCTATATTCCATCAATCCCTGAGTTCTGAGTGTTCTTCCCTTTTGGTTTCCTAATTCTAGGTCCTTGCACATATCATTATTTGTTTTCCCAAGCTACCCTTTGAAAGTTTCTATTCCTGTCCTGACTTCCTCCTTTCTTCCATTTGCTTTAGCTGTTCTATAATTGAGAGCAAGTATCAGTCTCTTCTGTCATTCCTCTTGAGTCTTTTCTTTCCTGCCTTTTTAACGACTGTTTGCTTTCTTCATGAATCATGCTCTTGATGTCTTCCCACAGCTCCTCAGGTCTTCTGTCATTAGTGTTCAATGCATTCGTGTGGAGTTCTTGTGATGTTCTTGAAATTCAGGTAGGATAACCTGCAGGCCATCATTTGATAGCTATAGTTGTAGTATTCTTCAGCTTGAACCTGAACTTATATATGAGCAATCAATGGTCTGTTCCACAGGCCTGGGTTCAACTGCTGCTATTGAGCATCTCTAACATCTCTTCCCACAGATTCTAGTCAGTTTGGTCTCTGGGTGTTCTCTCTACAGAAGTCCAGGTGTATAGTTGCCTTTTTGTTATTGAAATTTTTTTTACTATGAACACATTGTTGGTTTTGCAAAATCCTATCATGTGATCTTTAGCTTCATTTCTATTACCATATCCCTATTTCCCAATTGCCCCTTCTTCTTTGTTTCCAACTTTTGCATTTCAATCATGAATACCATCGGGGCAACTTGGTTACATGCGTGACCAAATTTCCACTGAAATCAATGGTAGAATTCTTCAGTTTCTTCATCACTAACTTTGTGGTTGGTGCATAACTCTGAATAATAGTTCTATTGATATGGTTTCCTTGAAGGCAAATAGATACATTGCAACCACAGATGTCATTTGTGTCAGTCTGAGTAGACTAGAGAAGCAAATTCATAAACATGCATATGTGTATAAGAAAGAGGTATATATAGAAGTGCAGTTGAACATTGAGAAATCCCACCACAGTCCAGATCAAATCCATAAGTCTGATATTAGCCCATATGTTCGATACCAATCTATAAAGTCTTCTTTAGACTCATGAAACACAAGCAATGATACCGAAGACAGGAAGATCGCAGGGCAGTGGGTGCAAAGTCAGTGATGGGAGAAGCATCTCAGCCTGGCAGGGGTCTCCATGTGGCTCCTCCAATTCCTAGGCACAGGGTCTATCAGCGTAGTGCCACGTGTCTTGTCAAGAGAGTCTCCAAGGGAGTGAGCCAGAGAAAGAGAGCCTGTCTTCCGCCTTCAAGGAGGAATTCCAGGAATTCCCAGAATCCTTAAGGGAAGGTCATGCCCACACAGAGGCCTCATGGGCTATATCCTAATTGACAGGCCAGGCTATACCCCTTCCGTCGTAATCCTTTCAAATGGACACCAGATTGTGTAACTACCACAGCATTGTACTGCATGAGGGGTTTAGCAAGATCTTTTCTGATCATGAATCCCACACCACTCCTCTTGATTGGGGTATTCCCAGCAGTGCAAATCATATGACTTCCTGATTCACATTTATGTACCAACCAAACTTAAGGAGTTTTAACCTATTTCCAAATGCCATACATGAGTGTGAGGATGGGGTGAGGATTCAGAATACGCATGATGTTGCCTTCTACTTCTTTAACAATATGTGATGGCACGTTAGCCTTACTTAAAGTATGGTTGTCATAAAGGGAGACTGAGTTAATAACAAGTGGCTGAAAAACCTTTGATGAACCTAGGAAAGATTTCTTGGGTTGAAATTATAGCCACCATCAATCTATCATCTCTCCCTACTATAGGGATTAGCAGGTCGCTGTGATGGTAGAATCTATGTAACCCAATGGATACAAACATTCAAATATGAATAGGACCACTTTAAAGTGACCAGATTTTAAGCAGGACCCCATTGACCAAGGGGGCTGTGGTTCTGATTCACATTTTGGTCTATATGGAGCAAAAAAAATGTTCATAGAATGCAAAAATAGTATTGTAATATATTTATTTTAATTTTAAAATGCTGCAGGATGTTGTTAAATTGTTAAAAAGCAAGATGCCTGGTCACCTTACCCTAGGTGACAGTTTGCAATGGCACACTCGATTAGGACTAATTTTAAAAAGGGACTGTCACTCTGCTTTTGAAAAATATCCAATAAAAATCTTATGGATCACAATAAAAAGTTTATCAATCAAAATATATAAGGGATGTTTACAACAATAGTTTCAAGTACACAAATATTATGAATGGCCATGACCAGACAACATTTCATTGTTATTTGAAGTGAACTCATTATTTTTTAATTTAATTAACCCACAAAATGTTTGAAGTTTCTTTGATATAGCAAAGTCAGAGGCAACGAATGCACCATGATGACTGAAAACTAATCCCAAGAAAGCATGAACTTCTCAGCTTCTGTTTTTGAATGTTGGCAAAAACATTTGAAGAGGACAGAAATGCTTCCATGCAATAGGCGAAGTCCCTTGATCAATTCTTGCTTAGGACTTTTGTTCTCCCGATGCCAGACCCAAGTGATAAAAGGGCTCCTCTGGCACTCACTTCAATGAAGCATAACACTGAGTGGGTTCCATCTAATCTGAGACTTGTCTGATTAAAACCCTAGGTGTAAAGGGAGACAAGGACTGTGAGTGATTACACAAAGGATGTCAGGTACATCTCGCCTTCCCAACTTCTTGGCCAATAGGCAGCATAACAACCTCCCATAGATACAAAGGACAGCCTTGAATGATTCAGCACTCAGATTCAATGGCAGATGAAGAGCCTGGGAAATCTAAATTTATATAGCTGACAGGAGGAGACTCAGAGGGACACGGTTATAGCCTCTAAATTCTTTCAAGATAACCGTGCAAATGCAAGAAGAGAATCACTCATAGTGTTAGTGAGGGAAAATGGATATAGTATTTGATGCAAAGGAAGTAAGTCTTTATCTTTGAATACAGAAGATATTATCATTAATGTAATTCTACCAGTGGTCTTCTAAGGCTTATGTTATTTAATATGAAGTTTGATTTTTAATATTGTTAATCAAATTATGAGATAGCACTGGGGGGTATATAATAAAGAAATTTGAAGATAAATGATATTTTAGCAGGAGCCTATGATTCTGTGCCAGGAGATGACATAAATATATAGGCTAAGCTGAAAGCTACAACTTCCTCCACAGATTCATTGACCCTGTGGTCGTATTTTTAAAGACATTGCTTGTCCAATTTTAACCAAAACCCTTTCCTTTTTCTGCATTTCATTTCCCAAAATGAGAGACTTGTCATGTGGTATTCCTCATGGTCACCTCACTGAGGTTGCTCTTGCTTTTGCTAGTTGCTTTGGAGTTGGTTCGGACTCTGTGCATACAAAATAGAATGAAACTCTGCCTGTCCGGCTCCCACTTCACAATCGGTCATGTGCCTGATCACCCTGTCACAGCCACAGTGCCCCCCATCTTCTTGAAGATCTTTCTTTGGTCTACTGACCCTTGGCCACTTGTAGCAGAGATTGGATTCCATGGCAATTGTCCTGATAGGATATTTTCACCACTAACTACAAGACTTGATAAGAAAACCTTCCCTTAGGACAGGCGCCTTTGTATTTTTGGAAAGAAAGAATTCCATGAGAATTGCTGCACGTATATACCTATTATTGGTAAGCCTTTTATAAATAAGCCTCATGTTCATAAATAGAAAGGAATAGCATAAAGGGATTTTAACTGTTAAAAATATGCCCCTAGTTGCAATTCAAAATAGTGTCATTATAAAATCCTGAAGTGTTTGATGAAAATGTGCAGGTGTGGGGAATAAGCTAAGGGTGAGGGAAGAATGTCTGGAAGCTTGTAATTTTCATGCGTGACATCAGAATCAGGTGATGGCCTCTACTATATAACCAGAGAAGCGATATTCTCACCTAACAATCCTGAGTTAAATTTTCTTACTTTGTCCAGTCCAAATCTGAGATACTATCTTTTATAATCAATCCATTGCTTTTACCCATAGAGGATATGAAAAGAAAGCTATTAATGTTTTAGTTTTGTATTCCTTCTGTATTTGGAGATGAAAAGCATCTAATTCTTGCCAGTCACACTTGGTAGGACTAATGTTTTCACCATTGTGTCCACTGAGGACCATTTCCACATCTTTCATAAAGTTGTAAGACCTACTTGTGTGGGTGAATAATATATTATAGGTGAGCTACTGATGGCTGGAGATTAATCCGTCACCTTAAGACCAGTGGCCAAACAATGAATTACTTTCATTAAAGAATTTCTTTTTATCAAAGAATTTCATTAAAGAATTACTTTTCATCAAAGAATTTCTTTCATTATTATTAAAAATGGAATATTTAGTGTCCTCCACATAGTCTAAGACATAGAACTGAGCGACCACAGCTGTGAGCGCTATGGTGGTGACCACCGGTCTTTACAAGGATTACCCACCACGCTGCTTCCACTGCAAGTGAAGATAAATTTTGTGATGGATTATAGAATGGGCCTGGAGGCCAAGAACTCTTCAACAGCTTTTCCTGCCTCAGGATCGGCATGTTGGGTCGGGAACTGATGGGTGGCATGGGGAAAGTCATGACGCAGACTTGTGGCATTTGGGTGCACTCACAGCCATTGGGATCAGCGTCCAAGGCTAATCTGTGCACTGACTGCTCAGCACATCCACCCCTCCCATCAGTTGTAGCCTATGTGCTATAAGGAAGGTCTTTGAGTAAAAAAGAAAGAACTTTTTCACCCCCCAAATCATTCGCCTTCATTTTATCTAGTTTCATGGTTGTTTTCTACACTTGGACGTATGACCAGACCCAAATGGAGCATAATTCTGAGGACATTGCTGGTGATCTCAGGTAACTCTTGAAATAAGCAGTTGCCTGTGTTATCAGAAGAGATCAGTCCCTGGAGAAGGACGTCCTGGTTGATAAAGTGAAGGGGTCTTGAAGAAGAGAAAGGTCCTTGACAAGATGCATTGATGCAGAGACTCCAACTATAGGCTCAGATATAACGGTGTAGGATGAGGCAGTGTTTCGTTCTGTTGGACATAGGGCCCCTAGGGGGTGGAATTGATTCTACAGCCTGTAATAATAGCAGCATATCCCTACTTCAAGGACTACAGTGAAGCACATAATTCCTGACAGCACAGAGTCATATGAAGTAAGACATAGACATTTGCCTCTTAGCACCCACGAACTTTTCTATGAAATAGAACATTACATGATTTAAATGTTGTGCAAGTATCATATTAAAACCTCGTAGGAGTCTGCTTCCTCTTGTCCTCCTCACCATGGCCATCATCACAAGAGCATTATGGGAAAGGTCAGAGGCATGGATGCTGGCAAAGGGAGGTGCCCAAAGGGTGGGAGAAGAGCAAGAGGAAGCCCATAGGAAGGAAGCAGAATGCGCCCAGTTACACCTGCTGTTCCACTTCCTGAAGAGCTCAGTCCCCACTGGCACTGCCTCCTGGACATGTCAAATGCTGAGAGATATTATCCTCTGCCCCACCTGCCTGCATGTCCCCTGTCTTAAGTCTTGCTTCTGGAGAAATAAAGCCAGTGACATACATGAGAAAGTTACACGAAGAAAACGGCTCACTCAGTTGTGAAAGAGGGAGAGTTCGTATGAGTCAGGCAGGCCCCAAGTTCAGTGGGCCAGATGTGAACCTAGATCTTTCTCCTGACTCAATAGCTTTGCAGGTTGCTGAATCCAAATCATGAGAAACAGCACCAGGCAAATTCCGGGCTGCGGAGAAGGATGACTCCAAAGTTGCAGGCTATATGTCATGCGGCTGATGGCTCCCAGCATCAGCGGGTAATAAGGTACACCACTGATTCTAGTCCAAAGAGCTAGAGGTTCCTCAGCCAGCTATAAGATCCAGCCCCAGCATGGAAACATGAAAGCTTCTTCACAGCATCCACTTACATTGGAAGTAGGCCACGCCTCTGAGGGGGGACAAAAAATCCCTTCATCTGCATCAGGGCTGGGACCTAAATGAAAGGTTTGCATTCCACCTGATGCCAAACTTGGGCTCAAACATAGGAATACTTGTGAGGATGAATTAGGATGGAGCAGTGTTTCTGTGTTGTGCTACACAGTGGAAGCCATCCGACGCCAATGCACAGCAACTGCCAAACCACTGCGAATCCTGGCCCAGCCAAGTTGAAGCAGAACACGGCTCTTCTACTTACTGTGGTTCCGTGCTCCGAGAGTCTGAGTTTGGGGATCTTTGAAACCATTCAAAACTAAAACCAAACCTATTGTCCTGGAGTCATTTTTAATTCATATCATTATCATTATATATGTTTACTGGATAAGATAGCCTCTCCTCCCGTTAAAATGCTTCTCACTGCTAAAATTCACTGCTGTCCAGTCAGTTCAGCCTCACTGCAACCCCACAGGACAGAGCACAACGAACTGGCTCTTTGAGGTCCCAAGACTGTAACTCTTTAGAAGGCCTCATCTTTCTCCCATAGAGGAACTGGTGGTTTCAAACTGCTTACTTTGTGGCTAGTAGTCCAATGTGTAGCATGCTATGCCTCTTTAGTGGGAAAAAAAGTAAAGCAAAGGAGAAGTGCTTGCCCTAAAACAAGCAAAAGGCTTGTGGGGACTATGGTTGTATATACATTATTTGAAAGGACATGAAGCAACACATACCTGTAGTCATCGATCACAAGCTTTACCTCTCTAAATCATATTTCCAGTCTCAGAGAACAACTGTAATTTGAAATGCTGCCTAACCAAAAGAAGCTCATGGACAATTTGTGCAACAGTTAGAAATGCTTGCAGTGGCTATGCAAACCATTATATAAACCAACAGCACCCCCCTTTCTATCCAAGTTATCAGGAATTTCCTTTATTTATTTAAGCTATAGCATGGTAGAGGGAACATGCCATATGGGCCTCACACAGAAGTGAAATAAATTAAGGTAAGGGTTTTGCTAAACATTTATTAATGGAACATGTCACTGATGGGAATATGTAAGTGAAGTGTGGAGAGACAAACAAGAAACCTTTATTCTTTATGGAGTTTGTCTTCCCTAATCTACCTCTGGCTAATTACAAGGGCAGATACTACATCTTCTCTGGTGCTTTCTGGGCATTAATACATGGCACCATCTTTAGAGGTTAAAAAAAGTCTGCTATTAGTTAGCATTGCGTCACCTCCTAATCGTGGTGCCCCACATAACGAAGTCTCTTGTTCTGACCACTCAAATTTTGAGAACTTCCCAAACTGAAGGCCACATCTTTCAGCACTGCATCAGACAATATACTCTTTGACCCACAGGATTTTCATTGGCTTATTTTCTAAAATAAATCTTTGGCCTTTCTTCTAGTCTCTCTTACTGTGGAAGCATTTCTGAAACCTACTCCCTGTGAGTCATCCTGATGATAATCGAAACACCATGTCACAGCTTTTAGCATCTCAGCAGCAGGCAAGCCAGCACAGTACGACAAGTTGATAGACGGCTGACCGATAAAAAGTCTAGTCCTGTCTAGTATCAAATTTCAACCTATTGACTGATTTAAAGCTTTTCTGCCTCTTCCATTATGAGCCTGACTCCAGTTCAGAAATCCGCAGAGAAGAATTCACTTCAGCCTAGTCATTGTTGCTCCTGTCTCTGCTTTCATGGTGTTGTGCTGATATTATGGATGGGCGGGTAGAAAGAAGCAGCGGTACAGTTAAAAAGTCCCAATGATGAACACAGAAGTATGCGTGGTACGGTGTTAGGCATCTGAGTATTAAGTACAAGGTCAATGGTTCAAATTCACCCACCATTCCACTTGATAAAAAAGAGGTGGACTGCTCATATAAAGATCAACAGTCTCCCAACCCATAAAGTGCAGTTCTCCTCTTGTCCCATAGGATCGCCATGAGTCAGAACTGACTACTTAGCAGTGGATTTGGTTTTGGTTGACTAACACAGTCCTTGTTTTTACCAGAGAATGCCCTTTTCGAATGTCTTTTTTTGTTTGTTTGTTTGTTTGTTTGTTTGTTTGTTTTTTTGGGCATCATTGCCCTCTGGTGGTGGGTGTAGGACACCCAGCCTTCCTGCTGGATTTGAACTTCCAACCCAGTGGGCCGCAGTCCCGCGCACAACCACTACGCCACCCGGGCTCAACCCTCGAATGTCTTTCATAGGGCACTTCTGAACACCCATTTTCTATCTATACCTCACAAAGACCACCCCAAACTAGTCCATGACCTGGGTAAGGTAATCCCTGGTCTGAATAATGTGATCACTGGTCATGACTTAGAAACCACTTCTCATTCCTCTTCCCACAAGTATGTGGGCTCTCTCTGCTGGGATCGTTCCTGGAAGTAGACACACCTTTGGAAGTGAGATCCTTTTGAAGGTGACTCAAGTTTGGCTACTTTGCTTGGTATTTATTCTGCCTCTCAAGAATATGCTCAGCCTCTTTACCTGTAAAACTTTAAAAATGTAGGGAGCTCTTTCTTTTGATATTCCTGTCAGAGACAATGCCAGTCAGTATCTCGCCTGTGGCTTCTTCAGGTGAGAACCAGGCAGTCTCTTAAACTCTGAAGTAAAGGGACTTTGGGACAAAAATCTTTAAAAAAACTTTTCATGCTTTACCCTGATCCTGAAATAGGCACTCAAATGTCTGCATCTGAATGTACCCAGCATGAGAGGGATAGGAAGGCTGTCTCCCTCCCTAGCATAAATCCCACCATCTCAGAGAAGAACTCGGGAAGTCTTTGGCTCCCCTTCTACTGAAAGGAGGGACAATTTTACCCTTTTCTTAATGGAAATAATGTATATTATACAAACACCATTAGAATTTGATAAAATATAATTCTAATTATACAGACATTGATTATCTTACTTCAAGGATATTCTCCTTCTTTGGTAGGGTCTAATATCACCCTTCAAAATGTAAGATACTTATCATCTCTTGTTCTTCACTCAGAGGCTTTAGCCATAAGTCAAACAAGAGAGGTGTGATATAAGCTAGCTAGGCTAGGGGGTCTATCTGATCTCCATTGTCTATCAGCATCTTCTCAGAGTCTGCATTTTGTGTGTTCTTTACCTTCTTCTCTACTGACTTCAGATAGAAAGCAAGGCCTTTGAATGCCAGTCATAGTCTTTTGTGGTTGCTAGGAAAACCATAGATCATACCCAGCCTGTGCACACCTAGGAAGCCTGAAAAAAGAATCATTATTTTGAGCTTAAAAGTAGTGCTTCTTCCCTTGAAAATATGTGAAATGCCCCAAGAAGTTGGCAGAGGCAAAAAGACTAATTCTCAACACATAAAACGGTTGTTAAAACAGCCTTCATAAACAAGGGGAATTCCACTTTCTGCAGGTGCCTATTCACAACTGTGAGAAAGAAAACAGTGATGGTGCAGGGTATGCAGGTGTGACAGGGAACTTCTGAAGGGAAGCAAGAAGAGGAAGAGAATTTTTGGAAACCCAACAATCTTTCCACTTGGCCAGGAGAGCTGAGTAGGGAGTCAGTGTGCTGGGCAAGACACTGACCAACAAATGAAGAGCATAGACTTTTTGGTCCAAATTTGAAACTCCTCCAAAAAAATATATCTTTCTTGATGTTACAGTCTTAGTAAACATGGAAACTTACAGCTAATGTGATGGTTTTTAATACTTTTAAAAGCAGAACA
This sequence comes from Nesogale talazaci, assembly GCA_004026705.1. Classification (NCBI taxonomy): domain Eukaryota; kingdom Metazoa; phylum Chordata; class Mammalia; order Afrosoricida; family Tenrecidae; genus Nesogale; species Nesogale talazaci. The sequence goes on from PVJH01019511.1 coordinate 41,532, forward strand.
GTATTGGTTGGCTGAGGCAGTACACTGTTCAGATAGGAACTGGAAACATGGGGAATTTAGGACAGATGATCCCTTTCAGGACCAGTGGTGAGACTGGTGAGACTGGGAAGGTGAAGGGAAGGTGGAGGAGAAAGGGGGAACCAATTGCAGAGATCTACATATAACCTCCTCCCTTGGGAAAGGACAACAGGGAAGTGGGTGAAGTGAAACATCAGTGTATGATATGATAAATTAATAATAATAATAATTTATAAATTATCAAGGGTTCATGAGGGAGGAGGAAGATGAGAAGGAGAGGAGAATGAGGAGCTAATATCAAGGGCTTAAGGAGAAAGCAAATGTTTTGAGAATGATGATGGCAACAAATGAACAAATGTGCTTGGCATACAACGGATATATGTATGGATTGTGATAAGAGTTGTATGAGCCCCAATAAAATTATTAAAAACAATTTGTTGACTGAGAATTGGCCTGGTTTGATTATTGTTATCTGCAGAGGCTCATTTCTAGAATTCCAATGAAAAGTTTATTGAGTTCCAACTATGCGTGACACATAGTATGCGTGGTTGTTAGTTATATAATGACAATAATAATAATAATAAACTTGTGGTAGTCATAAAGCAAATAATAGATGTGTAAATATAAGTTATCATAATAATAATAATAAATACAAGGAGTCTCTGGATGGGGCCAGCTGTCAATTGTTCTACTACTAATGACAAAGTGGATAGTTTGACCCTCCCCAAGAGCCCTCGGAAGACAGGACTGGTGAGGTGCTCTCACCGGGTCACAGCGTTGACATATCTAAGGAGCTGCTTGACTCCACACAGGGGGGTCACCAGGGGTTGACACTAACGCGATCATAGCCTGTTTGCTTGTTTTGTTCTTTATTCAATATCTGCTCAAAGTAATCTGTAAGGTAGTCATTATGTGCAGAATGTTTACCCTTTGTTTCCTTTTCTTCAGAAGTTTCCACTTTGCCAGTGTGAGAAAGGACCCCTTACCTCCTGATTGTTCTAAATCTACAGCTTTGGGATATATTTAAGATAGTTTAAGAAAAAAATTTAAGGAGGGAACTAGAAAAGGAAATGAGAGAAATGTAGAAAATGAGACCAAGTTGATTCAATAATTTATCATCAGAAGTTCCCTCAGAGCTGCCAGTAAATCC